>SNQJ01S0105477.1:17611-30006 GCA_010110895.2 Picea sitchensis
CTATTAGGTCTTCTTACATCCGCCTTATTCTATTTTATTGAAAGGCCTTATTAATATTGACCTTTATTACATCTGAATACATTGATCTACCTATGTGCGGGTTAGGACCTTAACATGATCCTGCAGTTTATGTTCCCATAGTTGAACTTATAGATCTTACTAAAATAAACCCACGTGATCCTAGTTGTGATATAACGATAGAACTTGCCACACTTCCACTACTACTACTACCCAATAAACTTGTAGAATTCAAAGAACTAGGAATAACAAGAATTGTGGAAGGATTTATTGTAGAAATTACCAGATTTGTTGCGGTGTTGGGGGAATAGGTGATTCGGAGCTGGTACCTTTACCTCCAGAACAAAATTCTTCAATCTGGGGGGTCTTGTTCTCTTGCAGTGTTGTATTTACCTCCTTATGCAATCCATTTTCTTCTGGTGTTATAATTTATGATTCTCCTGCAACTCGCTCTGAGGTCCATGCTGACTCTTCTTCTTCCTCAGTGGTGGCATCTACCATTACTCCTTCATCTACCCTCTCTGAACACTCTTTTTCTTATCTGCTTCCTCTAGAATCTTCACCTCTCACACTAACTCTCTCTTTCAACCATTGACTAACCATTATTCCTTATCTCTGCAACTTCCACAACTCTTTTAGTTGTTCTTTATCACCACCATCTCTCACGATCTTCTTTCACAACTGATTCGTTTGCTTCGTCATTGTCTTCATTTGGTTCCGCCACCATTTTTCCACAATGGCATCCCACCTCAGAGCTCACTCGTCTCTTTCATTCTTCGCTTGGCGGCCCCCATATCTCAAATAAAACCTCTCAGTATCAACTCATGAACCCTCCCCCAAATCACATTCCCCCGAGTGTAGAGGTTTAAGTTGCCATATCAATTGAAGGAACAAGCAACATTCCTTCTTCCACTAATAAAACCTTGATCCATAGAGAGATTTCCTGCAACAATCTTCCTCTGGCTCCTTCTCTGAATACATCTTATGCTTTCGAAAAGGCTTGATGATTCTTTGCAATGAACTCGATAATGTAACCCTCCAAGGTAGTATGCACCCAGAAGTCCACATCTCATGAGATTTGATGTTCTAACCGATGAAGAGTTGTTAGACTCTCAACAGTCTAGTTATATCTTTTTTTTATTCAATGTTTGTATTATGGGGCTTCTTGCAGCCCATCTAACCACTTAAATAGATATTCAGGGAACTTAACCCAAAATATCTCATATTGATCACTAGCTGGCTCTTAATAGAAAACAATATCCTTTACAACCCTAATGCTCTTGTGTCGCAACTCAACCTCCTGCCTTATGAACACATCACACTTCCTTTCCCACCATTTTTCAACCTCAGACTTGTAGAACTGATGAGGCATCCTCTAAGAACTCCCTTTAAAGCTTGGTCCTAGAAATGGAACCATTTGTTGGCGCAAAATTGAGACTAGGGTTCTCAACAGTTACCAACAAAAAGTATTATTGTAGTCTAGGAGCGTTGGCATATTCAACCTTCCGCAAGGGAAGGAGGTCTCACCTGAAGCATAGCCGAGACTAGTGTGATGAAGGGAGTCATAAAGAATGCAATACCAGATCTGTTTCTACTTTACTTAGATCCATATATTAACCATTAAATTTAAGTTGCGACAGTACTCAAATACTAACTAGATAAAAAGAATCAATTTTGTAGCAGAAAACACAAATCCATTCATAACAGAGACAAATAACTATAAAAGAAATTTGCAGGGCCCCATATCACATCATTCTATTAGCAGTAGTAGTAGCAAAACCATCATACAACATAGATCTGATAAATCATCCTTCAAACCCCATAGATCTTCAATACATCATCTCACGTAGAAAGACCTAATCCCTTAAAACCCATTACATACTCAAAACATGTTGCAGATGCAACAATAGTAATAACATGGACCATTACAATATTTAGTCATGACTATACTAACTAGATCTCGACCAAGGAAAACAACGACGGTGATAATGCCAATAGCAACAACATCAATCTTCTCATTAACTCTTTTCCCATTACATTGCCCTTTTATTTATACTTTCGCGTCTTTGATAAAGTCACTTGACTAAATCAAATCCGCTCTTCTCTACTTCATGAATTCCTTTATTTTTCGCCCGTGGTATTATCTTCCATAGTTTTTTAAACTTCCAGCTAGCATGCGATGCATTTGACTATTTCCTCTACTTTTAGACTTCCAGCTAGTGCACGATGTTTTACCAAAACTGAGGATTTTTCAAAACGAAGGGCCCAACATGAAACATTCTCCTCCATATTGTTCTCAAGGAAAGCTTGTAATACTCTCATTGTGAGACAGAAGACCGATCCTTACAAAAATTCACCCCCGTCGAATAATCCCATAGTTGCAAAGCCACAGAGATGCGGTGCTCATTTGACAACAATGAATCACATAGGTTTTGGATCCCCTCTTCCTGGAACTATATACTCATGTGCATCCCATTTATATTAGCTTCAACTATTGTTGCAGATTCACACTTAGTTCATGTACACTTAATTTGATTGATAGTCCAGATGGCACATCCCTACGATCTCAAAGCTGGAGAAAGGCAGTCGATCTTGGTCTAGAAGGAAATTCAGCGCAAAGGTGGGATCACTTTTTAGAAAAACTCAAGAAGGCACAAATAAGATTGAATAATTCCCCAAGTAAATTAATTTGGGATTTGAATGGAGCAAGAGGCAATTATACCCCTAGTCTTTGATACGCGACTCCTCTTTTACCAAGACCAGGTGATGATAAACGATGGTGGCAGAAGCTTTGGAAAGTTAAGGCCCCTCCCACTTGTAAGTTGTTTATGTGGCTCATATTGAACAATAAAGTTCTAACATGGGAAGTGTTCCATAAGATAATTAAAGTAGGTCCAAGTGTTTGTTTACTTTGCGGTTGAAGTGAGGAAAACACTTCATATTTGTTTTTGCACTATAATTTTTCTCAAAAATTATGGGTTGAGGTTGGGGAGGTTTTGGAAATCTAAATCCATAGATACATGCATTAATGTTTATTTTACTTAGCAAGATCTAAATTTCTTCAAGGCAATCCCATTTTTGGTTTTGTCGGGAATATGGATAACCAGAAAGTTTATTTTGTTTGAAGAGAAGACCATGCCTACTTTTGAGGCATGTGCTAAAATTAATGATTTATTTGCATATTATAAATTTATTCCAAAGTTTAAACCACATAGAATTCTATCGGAGATACAAGTGGACAAGTCCTTAGTTTGGGGATATTTCGAGGAAGCTTATCAAGGCCCAGTTTATATTATATTGGTGTGAATGGTTTCATTTTATATATTTTAAAAACACACAAATTTGAGGTAAAATGTAATATAGGAAGAGAAACAAATAACCGAGGCGAATTCAAGGTCTTATACTACTTCTTAAAATCTACAAGGGATTGATAAATTCCATGTCATGGGTGACTCGTCTATGATCATTAATTGGATGAAAGGAAGCCTCCAAGTTCAAAATAATTCTCTCTTTCCACTAACACAACAATTAAAGGCAATATCTCATCACTTTCTTTGGATCAGTTATACTCATATTTATAAAGAGTCGCAACAAGATTGTAGATCATCTCTCAAAGGAAGGACTTCAACTACCTAAACTTTATGGTTGGTGGGAAGAAGTACAAGATGACCATACAATGGTTCGAGGCAATGGAACCATGCGTCTTTGACAGACGAGGGACGATCTATGTGGTTGAAAGGAATTCAAGTCGTTGATAACAGTCGAAGATCAAACAAAGGTGGAATATTTATGGCATGTCCCTCCACGTTTTACTCTGAGTATGTTGCATATACTGCACCTAAATGCATATTTGATTTACGCATTTTCTTGTTTTAAGACAATAAACTGCAGTTGAAGCTCTTTCATTTTTTCCAAACATATCTTCTGAGATAAATATGTGAGTAGCAATGCACTCTTATTTTTCTATTTTTACATCATTTATAATGCAGGTTTGAGGTTTATAAATGAAAATAGAAGAAGAATTAGCCACTTGTCCCATGGAAAATTATACATATTTTTAGAAGAACAAGTTAAGAATAGGTTTTTTGTTAAATCTTTTTAAAGATCGAATAAGAATTTCGATAAAAATTATAGTTTTTTTGGATAAAAATTTTGATTTTAAACATTTTAATTTATTTTAAAATAATGTATATCATTAACATTTTGAAAAAGTAATGATTAGTTAGGGTGATTGGAGGAATGATCAATTCCCACAAGTCTCGAGTATATTATTGTAATGGCCTCGAGAGTTTGTTGTTGATGGCCTTTTTCCCTGAAGACTTTAGGACTTACCTTGGGTGCCATCCTAGATCAGCCTTTTGCCCTAAAGACTTTAGAGCTTACCTTGGATACCATCCTTCAATTAAGATAAGTAGAGATTAAATATTAGATAATTTTTTTATTATAAGCATACTTTAACTCAATATCATGTATTATACAAAACAAAAATATACACACATATAAAACAGCTTGTCGTCTTGGTTTGAAGTCTGTTCTTTCTTTGTTTCTGAGCATGTCTATTCCCGTTCTGATTGGACTTTCAATTTCAATTGGACTGATTATCTGGGCTCAGAGTTTGTAAAGGATTTTATACTCTATATAAAATCGAGCTAATTTCTTTTGGGAAAAAAAAAACACTATAAAACAACATCTTACCAATTATTTGAAGAAGTGGAATTTGAGGCAACCCATTATTTTATATCAACCCACATTATTAATGAAAGTTGAGTTGCATTATATATATATATATATATATATATATATATATATGGGTACAATTTGAGTGTGCTTGATGGTTAAAAACGTGTGTTTCTGTTAGAAGGTCACGGGTTCAAATCCAAAAAGGATAAGGTATGTACACCTCCTTAGAGGGGGTCCAAAAAGATCGCATACACCAATTTGACTAATTCTATATCTCCTTAAATTAAAGACACTAATCTTTATTCATAAGTTTATTGAAAATGTCATTCCTTAATGTTGAAAATCATCTTTTAAATTTCCTTATAAAATTTTCATTCAACATAAACAAACACCCACCCAAAATATATATTTAAGACTAATATCAAAATATAAACTTTAAAAAACCATTAATATAAACATTTCAAACATATTTTTAAATAAACAAACACTCACCCAAAATATTTAAGATTAATATCAAAATATACACTTTAAAACACTATTAATATAATCATTTCAAACATATTATAAGTATCATTGTGATGTTTAACGTTCATGTGATACCTCCCAATCACACATAAATAACCTAAAAATATAATATTAATAAAATAAACACAAACATAAAATAAGCATTTTGTTAAAAACGTATATTAATAAAATAAACATAAACATAAAATAGACATTTAGTTAACAATGTTTTTAGTCATATGTCAAATTATATATAACTATGTTTGGAAGTTGATGGTTGCTAAAAACATTCTACTATCCTCTCTCCCCGTCACATAGACTCATTATGTATATATGCATTTGGTTGTTAGTTAGTTTGTATGACAAAATGACCAAGTGTGAGCATATATCCACTCCTTAACAAATATGATGAAGATCACAACTTAATTTCCCATGTTCTCTGTAATATTTGTTATTGACCCCTTCCATGACAATTCCTAAGTACAAGTCAACTTGGTCTTTTCTCAATGTTAACATCACCATCAATATTGATGTTAATATGACCATCTTATGAACTTAAGTTATCATTGGTGAGAACTTTAAGCTCCAATAATAAACATTTTACCTAAATAATTGCATTTTGGAAGACAATTAGAATATTTATTTTATAATTTAGTTCATAAATTTCCATTAAATTTAAATATTTAATTAGTAATGTATAGATGCAATGGTAGGTTTGAACAAATTTGGAAAAAAATATCTTAGCAAATGAGCACTAGTCGACCTAAGAATTTAAATATTTAATTAGTAATCTATAGATGCAATGGTAGGTTTGAACCAATTTGGAAAAAAATATCTTAGCAAATGAGCACTAATCGACCTAACAAGTCCTCACCATCTCTTGCACTAATAATTAGCAATGTTAATTTTAGTTGGGGTGGTCATTAAAAGCTTGTATATGTTGAAAGAATGTTGATAACGAACAATATTAAAAATTTAAATAAAGTAGATGTGTTGATGATGTGATTAGACATCTTGATTATATAGGAGATTATTATGAATGGATTAATGAGTTATTTAAAAGACATTTCAATGAATTTCATTTACTAAATGTGGATATAGCATTTCTATTTTTTATTATTATATATACATAATTGTGATGCATTAAGCAATTTTTTTATGTGTTTGGATATTAGACTAGATTGTAATGTTTTTCTCTATATTATTTCTGAAGTATGTAGAGAGCAGAAGGCCCAATTTTTTCTATGTAAATTGGCCTCGGAGTATCTTCACTTCAATCTTTTCTATGCCAATTAGCTTCAAAGTACCTTTGCATCAAGGATCAAAGCTTGATTGGAACCTCATTCAAGGATTTGTTAATCGGTACATTTGGCTAGAGTGCAATAACCATATTTTTATGGGGAAATTAACTCGGTTCAATGTATTTAATCAAATTTTATGCAATGTCAAGGAAACCATCATATTTAAGGTCGGGAGACAAGAGGATATTAAGTGTTTCCATTAGGATCAAACTCAAATTGCCTTTTGAAATATAGAAATTTTAGATACAATGCATCCCTCGTAGTATGGTCCATACCACCTCCATCATTTCATGGATTAAATTATGTTGGGCATAAAAACGTAGCCCATGTTAAGTAGGGATAGTGGCTATCGTTTGGAATGAGGAAAAAGAAACAATAACATGCTTTCTACATAATATTGGCCTAGCTAATAATAACAACGCAAAAATCATGGCTTATAAAAAAGGGGCATCAATAACCCATGACCTAATTGTTAAGTGTTTGTCGATAGAGGGAAATTCACAACTTATTATAAAGAAGTTTGAGAAAGCCTCTCAAAGTAGAGGTTTTATTGAGATGAATACTAATTAGATATTAATCACACCTCTTCAAACTAGTATGTGACTCTATTGAGTGGGTTTCAATGCAACTAACTCCACCATATATGACAAGTTGGTAACATTAGTGTAGATAGTCTTCTTAACAAAGGATCATAACTACCATGGGGTGAGCAAGAGGTATGGGTTAAGGGAAAATCCAATTAGTTTTCACATGTCTTTATTGACAAAGGATTATACATAAACCTATTACTAGAGGATCAACCCCATTAATGTTAATGTTATCTATGTGAAACATGTGACCTCTTATATCATAGCACTAAAGTCACATTATTTTTTTAGAATTGACAATAAGCCTAGTTTTAAACTACACACCTTAGATAACAATGGGGTGGCCACATATCAATAGATATGTTATCACATGCTAATTTGTATTAATTTTTCCAAAGCATCTTGTCCTTGTGCTATCTTTCCACTCAGATTTTAAAACTTTTTCATCGGCTCTGTCAAGCTCCCATCACCTAAATCCTTCACTCGACTAATCATCCAAAATAGTCATGTCCTCCATGAGTCAAAGTTGGAAAATATCCCAAAACTATATCTAGCCTTAATGCTTATTTAAATTCCTTGGTCCCATCACTTCATTAATTTTTACCCTTATTATCATATTCTCGTTGAAAATTAAAAATATTCCTTTTATTAAGCTTAAGCTCCCTTATCCTATCCACAAAGTCATGTGATTAGCTTCATATGCCTAAAGTCCTTAGAAAAATGGAAAAAGGTTTATTATTATTAATTTAAATATTTTTATATTAAAATATTTATATTAATATTTAATCCAAGATTTAATTCATGACCTCCCGTCAAGTCATGGGCACGAATCTCAATTTTTAATATTGAAAAGTCAAAGGGTGGATGGAGGGCGCATATCCATTTCGNCTAACTCCACCATATATGACAAGTTGGTAACATTAGTGTAGATAGTCTTCTTAACAAAGGATCATAACTACCATGGGGTGAGCAAGAGGTATGGGTTAAGGGAAAATCCAATTAGTTTTCACATGTCTTTATTGACAAAGGATTATACATAAACCTATTACTAGAGGATCAACCCCATTAATGTTAATGTTATCTATGTGAAACATGTGACCTCTTATATCATAGCACTAAAGTCACATTATTTTTTTAGAATTGACAATAAGCCTAGTTTTAAACTACACACCTTAGATAACAATGGGGTGGCCACATATCAATAGATATGTTATCACATGCTAATTTGTATTAATTTTTCCAAAGCATCTTGTCCTTGTGCTATCTTTCCACTCAGATTTTAAAACTTTTTCATCGGCTCTGTCAAGCTCCCATCACCTAAATCCTTCACTCGACTAATCATCCAAAATAGTCATGTCCTCCATGAGTCAAAGTTGGAAAATATCCCAAAACTATATCTAGCCTTAATGCTTATTTAAATTCCTTGGTCCCATCACTTCATTAATTTTTACCCTTATTATCATATTCTCGTTGAAAATTAAAAATATTCCTTTTATTAAGCTTAAGCTCCCTTATCCTATCCACAAAGTCATGTGATTAGCTTCATATGCCTAAAGTCCTTAGAAAAATGGAAAAAGGTTTATTATTATTAATTTAAATATTTTTATATTAAAATATTTATATTAATATTTAATCCAAGATTTAATTCATGACCTCCCGTCAAGTCATGGGCACGAATCTCAATTTTTAATATTGAAAAGTCAAAGGGTGGATGGAGGGCGCATATCCATTTCGGGGGTTGAAAGTAAACGGGGGTTAATTTTTTGAAGTGGTTCTGAAATCCAAACCATTGTTTTGGTGTTGGAGCACATGTTCTTACCTGATGCATTTCGGGGGTAAAAGTGGTGTGGATTAAAACCACCCCTCCCAAGTTCCGAAATAATATTGCAACCATTTATTATATGGTTTGGTTTCATAAATGTGCGGCATATTTTCCAGGAGTGTGTTTCATGGAATTTCCAATAAATAAAATTGTTCTCACAGTGGAAATTTTTCACAAAGGTAAAAAATAAATTTTACAGAGAAGAGAGATTAATGTTTATTGCTATGGAAAAGAATTAAATGGGAAACTGTGAAGATTTGGATAATTGTTTATCCAAAGGTTTTACAAAATAAAAGAAGAGGATTAAAAATATTTTACCAAACATGGTTGAAGATATGGTTTTCAAAACCACGGGAAACAAACCAGTAAATAGTTTTCACAATGAAATGGTAAATTGGGAAAACCAAGATATGGTTTTCAAAACCAAGGGAAGCAAGCAATAAATAGTTTTTTAAAACCACGGGCATGAATTAAAATATGGAAATTTAATTTTACAGGATAAAAAATATTTGGGAATTATTTTTATCCAAATATATTATTCCCAAATATTTAAGGAGAATATGGATAAATAAAATTAGATTTGAAAAAAGCACAAGTGACATTTCAAAGAGGATGTGGCAGTCATTTTACGCAACAGTTGAGACTTACCGGACGATTTCCGAATGAACCAGAATGAATTTTGAAAATCCAAAGGAGGTTATTGTCAAGCACAGACCCAAGAACGTTAACCTTATTCATTTTTCACATAGGTGTCACGGATTGGGAGATTCGAATGAATCTTGGGCCCATATTTTCCAGTTATAATTTCTTGTTCGAGACATGTTTTTGTGACACGTATTCCGGCCAGCTTATCTACAAAAACCGTTCTCATATTTTACATAGCTATTACGGTTTGAGAATTACATGTGGTGTTGAAGCTTATTTTTTCTCTTGAAAAATAGGAGATCGGTTAAAATGTGCCATGTTCTATTTGTAATTGTTTCTATTTTGGAAAAGGGGTTGGAGTTCGAAATTGTGAGCTAGAAAGATCCTTGAGTGCTATATATTTCATTGTAAAAGAGTAGAGAAAGGGGGGGACTTTCAGCTAGGAAGGCGAAGGGACTATGTGTAAATTTCTCAGAATGTTCTTATGAATTAATACAGGAGTACAGTGCTCTCTGATAGCCGAGATTCATCATGGTGTATTGTTTAGTGTGTTTTCCTCTAGTTTACATTCATTTCACTAATGTTATTTCTTCTAAGCATAGCTAAGAGCACATGATTGGAATTCATCCTTGATAGATGCTCCTTTCATATGGTTAATGCAGTTGTTGTGTTTAATGATTACAGGTCCAGAATTCACTCTTTGTTAAGTGCTATGTTCATTGTAGTCAGCCTTATGTTAGTTCTTCTAAAGTTACAACTGAGAATTCATCTTTGTTTGATGCTCTCATTTGTAATGGGATTTTCTCTTTTTTGTCTTGCCATCATCTGAAATACTATTTATTGTTGAAGGATATGCTTACTTTGACTATGTTCCCTCAGGAGTACATTTGTTGTATTAATATTCATATTATATCTCAGGATTTGACCCCATTGCCCAATGTTTTATTCCTCTTGTTTGTCCTACCAACCCTTTTAAAAACCTAAACAAACCTATCCTATTGCAAAATATGACCTCTGTGTACTCATTGCCAAATATTTTTGAGTATTTTTAGTCTTTACATGTTTGAGAGAGCCCTCAGTGGTTGGAAGGGTCAGAATCCAACCTAAAGTTGGTTTGTAGGTTACATTGGCATTTCTTTGATGAAGCCCAAAGAAATTACCGAGTGCTAACAAGATCAATTGGAGTAGGGGGGCCAATGGTTGTGTATGTTAATCCAAGAGATAATATATCTCTTTTAGGTGCATTAGCTGTCAATTTACCATCATGAACATCCACTCTTCATTATGATCAATATGAGGTGGCACACATATCAAAGGATTGAGTTTAATGTTTCATGCAATATTTATAGTTTCATCCACCTTGGTGATGCAATGCTTGAAGGAGGGATATTTTTCTCACAACAATCATCGTTTTTTGAGGATATCATTGGTAGGATAAGGAGGTTAATGTTGAAGAAATTAGTTTTCAATCATCATAGGGACTAGAAATTCGTTGCAGTCTAACCTTCATGGTTGATATTGGAGATGAGAGATCATTGGTTATACACTTATACTCTAGTGGAATAACTCATGATCGCCTCAAACTATCTGTTCATCCCATTATTAAAACGAGTATTGTTAGTTGCACAAAGATATGGAGGGATTTCATTCTTAACAAAGGTGATAAGGTCTCTCTTTTTTCTAGTATATGCTTAGCTTACCTCTATAAAATGTTATGTTTTCCCACCCGTCTCTAATTTGGCATGTTTATGTAATTGTAATAGTCTCTCTAATGCTCAATGGTGGCCTTTGGCCTCATGTCTTTCTCAATTAAGGTTATGTATCTTCCAATATTCATTTTATTCTTGGAAACATCATGTGTTTGAGGTGTTTTACTCGCAATTACAAGGTATGTGTATAACAATGTTCCATTTTTAGTGTCTTCATGTGGGCCTATAATTTATATCATCGCAATAGTTTCCCTACAAATATCTAGGTTATTTTTTACCCTACCTCATACCACCCCATCTGGGTGGAAAACCCATTTGTATGGTAGGGGTTCTACTAAGAGAACGATTTGAAAAAGTGATACCATTGTTTTCATATCCCCAATGTCACTATAGGGAAAAAATACAAATAATTACTATTGATAAGTGCTTGTTACGACCTATGTCCCAGGGTCCATCCAATTCAAACTCTTTATTTTCCTAGAACATGGGTGCTCTTAGGTAGATCATGTTAAGAGACCCACGTGTTTGTGTAGCTTCATTCGTGTCTGCTATTCATCACTTTGGCTTCATCCACTATGTATAGTAGGTCACCTATCTCCATGTGGCACTAACATACATATATGTGTTGTTTGGATAAGAAGTGGGGTCCATTGGTTCATGTTTTTGCTTCCATTGTATTCTAGGTGTCTCATGCCTCCTGTTAGGATCCTATGATTATAGGAAATTTGATGATTCAGGTATCATTTGTTGGTCTCATGATGAAGCTCTTGCCTTGTTGACTCGTCTCTCTTCCTCCTCCATTTTGCATCATCCTTCACCCATCTTCCTGCTGCATCATCCACTTATCCTTGCTAACCCATCTATTGTTGTGCCTCTAATCCCCTTTCCATCCATTCACTTCGCCATATATCTCTCATTCTTCCCTAAATAAAACAAAGTTAGGTAACCTAGGATAAACAGTTAAATAAAATATTAATTAGTTTAATAACTAATTAAATTAATAATTTAAATAATTAGTAGTTAGGTTAGTTTGTTTAGGTTAGAAATTAGGTTAGTGTAATAATAAATTAAAATTAAATAAATATTAGTTTAATAGAAAACATTAATAAAAGATTTAAATGTAAAAAAT
>SNQJ01S0105478.1:17721-30085 GCA_010110895.2 Picea sitchensis
TATGAGAACTATCCATGTTTGAAGCTTCCTCCATCCTTGCAAGATATCAAACTTCAACACAAAACTTGCACAAATACCAACAGCTAAATCTCAAGCTATCATTGGCAAATACATGAGCAAAACAAACTATGCTCTGATACCATTTGATCTGAAAATAGAAGGTTGACTTGTTATGCTATGCAAGCACCCCCTACTTCAATAAAATAAACCTTACAAGACCTTGTTTCATGTGTTAAAATATGCAATATGGTTTATGTGTTAAGTTCTTGCTTCTTCTTGTCAATGTTCATGTGTGAGGAAATGTTCTTTTAAAAGGTTAATTATGTGCTATAAACCAAGACACAACAACATAAAGTGCAGCAAATAACACAACAATAACAAGATGATAAAGGAGTTCACCCCTCTCTGGGCTACATCTCCTTGAGCCTCCTTCAATGGACTAGGCTCTTTGGGATTAGTTTGTCAAATGTTCTTTTACAAGCTGCTGCTCAACTCCAATGGATTTACAGACTGTACCATTGGGTTCAGAATACATAAAAACCCCAAAAATGACTATTAGAACTCCGAAAATGGATCTTGTCTCCTCCAATCATGACCTCTTCTACATGTGGCCTCCAAGCTTTCATGAGTTTCTCTGTGGCAAAAACACCTGTAAAAGTCCTCCAATGGATCTGAAACCTATCCCAATGTGTTCAGAGCATCATAATTAGTCAAAAAAGACTATTCAGTCTCAGAAAATAGACCTGTACTAATATGAGCAATGCCTCAAACAATGAGGGCTTCAAGCTCCTTGGAGCTTCCTCAAACTTCAATGGTGAAAAACCTGCAAAAGAAGTCTTCAAATGCCTATGAAAACAGTACCAATGGACTCAGAACGTCCAAAAACCCCTAGTTGGGCTTTTTCGACACCTCATTTGGCCAAAAACTCAAGAAGTTAGGCTTCCTGCCATTTTTCTCCTTCAAGCTTCCTCTCTCTGGTTCGCCATTTCGCACCTGTGTGTGAGTAACCTAGCTTTTGGGCATTTCCTGTGCCTAAACCCAGCACCCACGCGCATTTTGAAATTGGTGCCAAAATGTCGCACCGTTAGTAGAATTAGGGCCCCCAAGGTTGGAGGTGTTGGGCGCATGGGGGCCATATGGCCACGTTCCCCGCGCACCAAAAGGGGCTCGTTTCCACGCGTGTATAATAATTTGACAAGTGTCGGGTGTGTGGTTACATAACAATTTAAACACAAAACAAAAACCCCGCGCGCCATATGAATGGAGCTATGGTCATATGTACAACGAAATACAACCGTGGGCTATTTGAAACACCCCCCGCGTGCGCCATTTACCACAGGCATAAACGGTGGTCATATATAATTTAACATGCCAATACAACCGTGGACTGAAACAATACGCGCTCCGTGTTGTGTAGACCGGTCATGTGGTAAACAATGCAACCACGGGCCATAAAATATTTGAAACTCCCGCGCGCTCCGAGCATAAACCAATGGTCATATCAATAAACACGTGACCATGGACCATATTTTAAAACACCCCCCGCGCCATTTCACAAAGGGTCTGGTCGTATGCACATATAATAGAACCTCGGGTATATATTTGGCACCTCGCGCACGCGCCATAGTACAACGGGTATGGACATATGATTCATAGCACAGAATCGTGGGTAAACCATCCAAATCGCGCGCCAATGAATTGAATAGAGGTCACATGTCAACGCATAGAACCGGGGTCGGGGCTAAGCCCTGGCCCGACCCCCCGTCGTTTGGAACATAACTCCACTTTAAATAAAAGTTTAAACATATGGTTGTTAAGAACTAACGCATGGCGTGTTGGTTGGTAGGACTTTGTTAAAACTTTCAACGGTGGGGAGAGGTCCGGGGGTCGAACCCCACGGACCCATACAAATTTTAATAAACCAACCAATCGACTAATAGCCAATAAACGAGTGCCACGTGGCAGTCGTTGATTGGGCCACGTGGCACCCTACCATTCGCCAAAAATGATGCCACGTGTCGCAAACAGATTCGTCCAACTACCAGCTACTCACAAGCCACCACGTCATCACTGTACGGTCATCGTACGGACTGTACGACCCTGCCACATCACCACTGTACGGACAGGTATAGTCAGCATCAAAATTTTTGCATGTTTGCCTTGGCGAACAGATCGCGATATCTTCTCCATACGGACTCCGTTTGAGAAAGTCAATATACCGCCGGAATCAGGAAGACGAGATGGACACAATGGTACCGTTTTCGTCGCATTCCGAACACTTTGAAATTTGAGCAAAATTTTGACCCCTGGTCCAGATTTTGATCAGTGCCCATCTTTTCAACTTGCCTTGCAATGCCCTCTGGAAACCCCAATTTTTTTTTCCCACCACACCTGTGTCGCCGGCTCTTTAGGTTATGTTGGTTGGGCACTAATCTTACCAACTTGGATTTTTCCTTTGGATGCCCCTCATGCCAACTTGTCGTGCATTGCCTCTAGAAACCCCAAGTTTGCCTTGCATTCGAGCAACCCCAAGTTCTTTTTCCCACCACACCTGTGTCGCTGGCTCTTTCAGTTTTGTTGGTTGGGTGCTCATCTTGTGTTCAGGTGCCCGTCTTGCCAACTTGCCTTGCATTGCCTCTGGAAACCCCAAGTTTTTTTTCCCACCACACCTGTGTCGCTGGCTCTTTTGGTTTTGTTGGTCAGGCACTTGTCTTGGGTTTCGGCGCCCATCTTTCCAACTTGCCTTGCAATGCCTATGGAAACCCCAATTTTTTTTCCCACCACACCTGTGTCATTGGCTCTTTCGGTTATGTTGGTTGGGAGCTCCTCTTGCCAACTAAGATTTTGCCTTTGGACGCCCCTCTTTCCAACTTGTCGTGCATTGCCTCCGGAAACCCCATGTTTTCTTGCATTCGGGAAACCCCAAGTTCTTTTTCCCACCGCACCTGTGTCGTTGGCGCTCCTCTTACCTTTGGGCACCAATCTTGCCAACTTGCCTTGCATTGCCTCTGGAAACCCCAAGTTTTTATTCCCACCACACCTGTGTCGCTGTCTCTTTCGGTTTTTTTGGTTGGGTGCTCCTATTGCCTTTGGGCACCCCTCTTGCCAACTTGCCTTGCATTGCCTCTGGAAACCACAAGTTTGTCTTGCATTCGAGAAACCCCAAGTTTTTTTCCCACCACACCTGTGTCGTTGGCTCTTTCCGTTTTGTTGGTTGGGCGCTCCTCTTGTCTTTGGGCACCCCTCTTGCCAACTTGTATTGCATTGCCTCTGGAAACCCCAAGTTTGCCTTGCATTCGGGAAACCCAAACTATTTTTCCACCACACCTGTGTCGTTGTCTCTTCGGTTTTCTTCGTTGGGGTGCCCCTCTTGCAAACTTCCCTTGCCTTTGCACACTCTACCTTGTTTTCGTTACGATTTCTCATGTGGGCGCCCCTCTTGACAACTTGCCTTTGGGAAACCCCAAGTTTTTCCCCCGCATGAGTTGTGTCCCTGACTCTTCAGTTATGTTTTGTTGGATTCAGCATTTTGTGCGAGGGGTGATGTGATAAAAAGGAGTTGCCTACCGGGTCCACTCAAAGATTTGGTCTAGGGCCATTTGCAGGGTTGGTCGGTTTTTGGCTTGTTATCACGTTGCTCAGTAGCACATGAGCGGTAAGCGTAGTGAAGCTCCATCTTGGGAGGCACTTTGAAAGAGAACTCTTATCTAGTCGTCCTGGAGTTTGGGTGATCATTGTGGCTTCCTTGCTTGAAGGGCCTTGCATTTGGAAAATTCTTGGTAACATGCGAGTTGCGTTGTCGGCTCTTCGGTTTTGTTGGATTTGTCATTTCGTGCGAGGGGTGATGTGATAAAAAGGAGCTGCCTATTGGGTCCACCCAAAGATTGGCCTAGGGCCATTTGCAGGGTTGGTCGATTCTCATCTTGTTATCACATTGCTCGGTAGCGCATGAGCGGTAAGTGTAGTGAAGCTCATCTTGGGAGGCGCTTTGAAAGAGAACTCTTCTTGACTTGTCATGGAGTTTTAGTGATTGTTGTGGCTTCCTTGCGGGGACTTGCATCTGTTGTTGTATGGCTTAGAAAAAAATTCTCGGTAGCACATGAGTTGTGTCGCAGGCCCTTCGGTTTTGTTGGATTTGGCATTTTGTGCGAGGGGTGATGTGATAAAAAGGAGCTGCCTGTCGGGTCGACTTGAATATTTGGCCTAGTGCCATTTTCAAGGTTGATCGGTTCTTGACTTGTTATTATCATGTTGGTCGGTAGCAGATGAGAAGTAAGTGTAGCGAAGCTCGTCTTGGGAGGTGATTTGAAATAGAACTCTTCTCCACTCACGGTGGAGATCGAGTGATTGTTGTGGCTCCGTTGCGGGACCTTGCATTTGTTGTATGGCTTATAAAAATTCTCGGTTCTCAGCTTGTTATCATGTTTCTCGGTAGCACATGAGCGGTAATTTTAGCAAAGCTCATCTTGGGAGGCTCTTTGAAAGAGAACTCTTCTCCACTCGTGGTAGAGTTTGGGTGATCGTTGTGGCTTCCTTGTAGGGGGCTCTGCATTTGTATGCCTTCGGAAATTTCTTGGTAGCACATGAGTTGTATTTTGTTGGCTTCTTTGGTTTTGTTGGATTCGACATTTCGTGTGAGGGGAGATGTGATAAAAAGGAGTTGCATGTTGGGTCCACTTGAAGATTGGCCTAGGGCCATTTCCAGGGTTGGTCGACTCTCAGCTTGCTATCATGTCCCTCGGTAGCACATGAGCGGTAAGCATAGGGAAGCTCATCTTGGGAGGCACTTTGAAATAACACTTTTCTCCACTCATCGGGGAGTTTGAGCGATCGTTGTGGCTCCCTTGCGTGGCTTTCCATTTGTATGGCTTAGTAAAATTCTTAATAACACATGATTTGTGTTGTAGGCTCTTCGATTTTGTGGGATTTGACATTCCGTGGGAGGGGTGATGTGGTGATAAAAAGGATCTTCCTACCGGGTCCACTTGAAGATTGGCCTAGGACCATTTGCAGGGTTGGTCGGTTCTTGGCTTGTTATCATGTCGCTCATTAGCACATGGGTGGTAAGTGTAGTGAAAGCTCGTCTTGGGAGGTGATTTGAAAGAGCACTCTTCTCCACTTGTCGTGGAGTTTGGGTGATCGTTGTGGCTTCCTTGTAGGACGTTGCATTTGTATTCCTTGGGAAAATTCTTGATAACACATGAGTTGTGTTCTAGTCTCTTCTGATGGTTGTGGGATCTAGTATATAGGTTGGCTTTGAGTCGTTGAGATCCTTTGTGGATGATGCGATTTCTTGTGGCTTTTGTTTGTCTAGTCCCCTTGTGTTGTTGGCTCCATGAAGCCAATGTTGATGTATTGTGTTTTATTTGTTGACGGTGGAGTTTTTCCATTCATGCGAAAGGTGGTGCAGAAAACGAGCTGGTTGTTGGGTCTGCCTGAAGATTGGCCTTGGGTCATTTGTAGGGTGGTCGACATCCAGTTTTTTGTCATCTCTTCTTGGTAACACATGAGCAATAATGTTGGCAATGCTCATTGTGGGAGGCACTTGTAAGCAAAACCCCTTTCCATTCTATGTACGTGGAGTTCGAGGGATTGTTGTGGCTCCCCGAGAGGGCTTTTCCTTTTCATTGATTGGCACTCTAGGGTGCCAATTTGTTGTTCTTGTACTCTTTCCATGTTGGCATTGTTGAAGGAGATGCATACATTCAAGAGTGTGCACAACAAAAAATCATTTTGGGTTGTGGGAACATTTACCCTCCTGAAGTCTTTTCTTGTGCTCACCTTTTTGTCGAGTAGTGTGAGGAATGCCTCCTTTTGGGGTTAAAGCTCATGGGTGTGCATTCCTTTAACATGCATGTCCCCTTCGGTTGTGTTGGCTTTGAGGCTTATTATTAATGTGGCCTGCTTTTGTGTGGAGTCATTGGTTGTTCCCTTGCATCTCGTATGGAAAAAGGGGATATAGGTTTCAGGGATGTTTCCACCTTGTTTGGGCCATGCATTGTCTATGCATTAAGGTTTTTCGCAGGTGTCGTTTAGGCAGGCAACACCACATTGTCGCTTGTTGAGGACTAGCATCATGGATCCCGAGGACACCTCGATGTGTAGTTTGGAAGGCTGGAGGGTTTCATTGTTCCCTTCCTCTTCCTCTCTATTTTGGTTGTTTCGACCCTTTTCAGGAGCGTTCATTGGTGATCCCGCTATGTGGGAGTGAAAGTGGAGGAGGGGAGATCGGGGATGTTCTCAACTTCTTTTGTCTATGAATTAAGGTGGTCATAGGGGTCATTTAGGCGGGCAACACCACATTTTCATTGGTCGTGGACTAGCGACGTGGATCCCGAGGACACCTTGATGCGTTGTTTGGAAGGCTGGATGGTTCATTGTCCGCTCTTCTTCTTTCTCTTGCGGTTGTTTCGAGCCCACGTCGGGAGCGCCCTTTGTTCTTGACTGATCACACTTCATGGACCAAAAATTGAGAAAGGAGGAGGGAGTGCGGTTGGGGATGTTCTTAGATTCTTTTGTCTACTGATTAAGGTGGTCGTAGGTGTCGTTTCGGCGGACAGCACCACATTGTCATTGGTATTGGACTAGTGTCATGGATCCCGAGGACACCTTGATGCATTGTTCGGAAGGCTGGAGGGTTCACTATCCCCTCTTCTTCTTTCTTTTGCAGTTGTTTTGAGCCCATGTCGGGAGCTCTTTGTTCTCGGTTGAACCCACTTCGTGGATCGAAAGTTGGGAAAGGAGGAGGGAGTCAGGTTGGGGGATGTTCTCACCTTCTTTTGTCTACGGGTTAAGGTGGTTGTAAGGGTCTTTTCGGTAGGTAGCACCACATTGACACTGGTATTGGACTAGTGTCGTGGATCCCGAGGACACCTTGATGTGTTGTTTGCAAGGTTGGAGGGTTCACTGTCCCCTCTTCCTCTTTCTATTGCGGTTGTTTCGAGCCCATGTCAGGAGTGCTCTTTTTTCTCGGTTGAACCCACTTTGTGGACTGAAAGTTCAGAAAGGAGGAGGGAGTGGGGTTGGGGGACGTTCTCACCTTCTTTTGTCTACGAGTTAAGGTGGTCGTAGGGGCCGTTTCGGCGGGCAACACCACATTGGCGCTGGTATTGGACTAGTGTCCTAGATCCCAAGGACACCTTGATGCGTTGTTTGGAAGGTTGGAGGGTTCATTGTCCCTCTTCTTCTTTATGTTGCGGTTGTTTCGAGCCCATGTCGGGAGCGCTCTTTGTTCTCGGTTGAACCCACTTCGTGGACCGAAAGTTGAGAAAGCAGGAGGGAGTGGGGTTGGGGGATGTTATCACCTTCTTTTGTCTACGGGTTAAGGTGGTCATAGGGGTCGTTTCGGCGGGCAACTCCACATTGACATTGGTATTGGACTAGTGTCGTGGATCCCGACAACACCTTGATGTGTTGTTTGGAAGGTTGGATGCTTTCATCGTTTCCCTTTTCTTCTCTCTGATTTGGTTGTTTCAAGGCTTCATGAGGGCATATCCTATATATCCTTGTCTTGTTTGTGCACGTCCTCCTATTGCTCAATCCCTCGAGGGCAAGGTATAAATGCTAACATGGGTTTTTTTTTGTTGAAATCTCCCCGACTAGATGGGTGCTCAGAGTGTGCTCCATATGGAGAGTTTTTGGATGCCTTTTGAAGTGCTAGGGTGTTACCTGGTCGATCCTGCCAATAGTCATTTGCTTGTCTCAAAGATTAAACCATGCATGTCTAAGTATGAACTAATTAAGACTGTGAAACTACGAATGGCTCATTAAATCAATTATAGTTTCTTTGATGGTACCCTACTACTCGGATAACCATAGTAATTCTAGAGCTAATACGTGCACCAAGTCCTGACTCTTTGGAAGGGATGCATTTATTAGATAAAAGGTCGGCATGGGCTTGCCCGCTTCTTCGGTGAATCATGATAACTCGACGAATCACACAACCCTTTTGTTGGCGATGCTTCATTTGAATTTTTTCCCTAACAACTTTTGATGGTAGGATAGAGGCCTATCATGGTGGTGACGGGTGACGAAGAATCAAGGTTCGATTCTGGAGAGAGAGCCTGAGAAACGACTACCACATCCAAGGAAGGAAGCAGGCGCACAAATTACCCAATCCTGGCATGGGGAGGTAGTGACAATAAATAAAAATACTGGGCTCATCAAGTCTGGTAATTGGAATGAGTACAATATAAATCCCTTAACGAAGATCCATTGAGGGGAAAGTATGGTGCTAGCAGCTGCGGTAATTCTAGCTCCAATAGCGTATATTTAAGTTGTTGCAGTTAAAAAGCTCGTAGTTGGATCTTGGGTCATAAAGGTAGGTCTTCCTACTCGGTGTGCACCTGCCCTTCTGTCCCTTTTGTCGGCGGCGTGCTCCTGGGCTTAATTGGTTGGGTCGCGGTTTCAACGTTGTTACTTTGAAAAAATTAGAGTGCTCAAAGCAAGATTATGCTCTGAATACATTAGCATGGAATAACACGATAGGAGTTTGGTCATATTGTGTTGGCCTTCGGGACCGAAGTAATGATTAATAGGGATTGTCGGGGGCATTCGTATTTCATTGTCAGAGGTGAAATTCTTGGATTTATGAAAGACGAACCACTGTGAAAGCATTTTCCAAGGATTTTTTCATCAATCAAGAACGAAAATCGGGGCCTCGAAGACAATCAGATACCGTCCTAGTCTCAACCATAAACGATGTCAATGAGGGATCGACAGATGTTGCTCTAAGGACTCTGCCAACACCTTCTAAGAAATTAGAGTGTTTAGGTTCCGGGGGGGGTATGGTCGCGAGGTTGAAACTTAAAGGAATTGACAGAAGAGCACCACTAGGAGTGGAGACTACGGCTTAATTTGACTCAACACAGGAAATCTTACCAGGTCCAGACATAGTAAGGAGATACATATTGAGAGCTCTTTCTTGATTCTATGGGTGGTGGTGCATGGTTGTTCTTAGTTGGTGGAGCGATTTGTCTGGTTAATTCTGATAACGAACGATACCTCAGCCTGCTAACTAGCTACGCGAAGGTTCCCCCCCACGGCCAGCTTCTTAGAGGTACTATGGTTGTTTAGGCAATAACAAGTCTGTGATTCCCTTAGATGTTCTGGGCCGCACACGCGCTACACTGATGCAATCAACGATTTTTTCTCCCTGGTTCAAGAGGATCGGGAAATCTTCTTAAACTACATCGTAATGGGTATAGACCATTGCAATTATTGGTCTTCAACGAGGAATTCCTAGTAAGCGTGTGTCGTCAGATCGTGTTGACTACGTCCCTGTGCTTTGTACACACCGCATGTCGCTCCTACCGATTGAATGATCCGGTGAAGTGTTCAGATCACGTCAACGAGGGTGGTTCGTCGCCGACGATGTCGTGAGAAGTTCACTGAACCTTATCATTTAGAGGAAGGAGAAGTCGTAACCAAGTTACTGTAGGTGAACCTGTGGTAGGATCATTGTCGGTAGGGACCGGCGAATCTTTCCTCGGGTTGGGTAGGGGAGGTCCTCAATCCATTCTCATGGATGGGTCACTTAGTCTGTCTCAAGGAGAGTTGATGACACGTTTCTGGGTGCCCCAGGTGTGGCTTGTTGTGACTGAACCTTTTCGCACATAGCTCCCATCAGTTGGCTATCACATATGGATTTTTTTTGTTGATCATACTTTGTTCGTTGTTGTTATTGGTTGTTGCATACCTCTCGCTCGGTCCGTGCTTTGATGGGGTAGTGTGTCACCACTTTTGGAGGGTTGATCGTGGCATTTATGGCTTAGCTTGTGCTTTTTGCAAGCATTAGTTGTTGTCCTTGGCCTCCTTCCACACTCCAAATTTGTTGACAAGTGTTCATCGATCATTGCTAGGGGGGAGGGTGCCATTCGTTTTGTGTCGTGCATCCTCTCTCTGATGGAGAGCACAAGCGAGGCTTTGGTTCCATGATGAGAAAAATGTTGCAAGGATCCCTTGCTACGTCATGGGAGCTTTGCCTCACCATTCTTCATCGCAGGGTGGATGCTTCGTGTGGCGCGAGAAGTCCCTTCGTTTGTTTGATTCTTTGTTTTCTTTTTCCTCGCCTAGGTGAGCTTTTCCGTTGGTTGTTGGCTCAAGGCAAGGGTGGATTGTTCCTTGTACATTGCTCGTTCTGTGAGAGGTAATCGTCAATGGGATGGATGAAAAGCGTCTCAACCCGTTGGGCTATCCACCCTAGTCCCTCTCGATTTTTCCTTGTGACACCCTGGCAGAAGTTGGACGTTCGGGTTCGGGAGACCCTTCTGTAGGTACCAACTCCATCGGCGTTGTAGGTTGTGGTGAGTTTCCTCTGGTGAGAGTGATTTGTTGAACCTGGAGCTCAAGTTGATGTCGATCGTGTTTCACAAAGACATTCCACTCTCTCTTCCTATGCATGCGGCGAAAATGTTGCGGCCCTGCGTTTATCCAGTGGTGATTGTTTTACGTTTGAGTGACTTCTTCGTCTTTGGACTAAGATGTTTGAATGTTGTCACATGCATTCATCACTGGAAGGTTGTTTGGTGTTGGACGTTGTTTGCACAGTGGGGGTGGGGGGGTGTGGTGGGTGTGTGCGTTTTGGTCCGGTGAGAGTGCTTTGTTGAGCCTGGAGCTCAAGTTGATGTCGATCGAGTTTCGAAAATAAATTCCACTCTCCGTTCCTGTGCGTGCGGTGAAAATATTGCGGCCCTGCATTTATCCAGGAGTGATTGTTTTACATTTGAGTGACTTCTCCATTTTTAGACTAAGACGTTTGAATGTTGTCCCATGCATTCATCACTGGAAGGTTGTTTATTGTTGGACATTGTTCGCACGACATGGGTGGGGGGGAGTGGTGGGTGTGCGCTTTTTGGTCAGTGTCAGTTGATTTTTGGTAAGAGACCTCGCATCCTTTTTTTCCCCCTATGAGTTCTTCAATGCTCCGGTGTCCATCGGTTTGTCCAGTGTGGATTTTCGGCGAGTGAATTTTTCGCCCCGACATCTGAATGTTGTCGCTTGCCTTCTTCACTAGAATATTGTTGGGCATCGTTTGTTCAAGGGAAAGAGGAGGTGGTTTTCCTAACAACGGATGTGCTTTCGGGTTGGCGTCAGTTGCTTTTTCGGTTTGTGGGCAACAGGAAGACGATTTCCTTTCAACGGATTTGCTTTTTGGTTTGGCGTCGGTTGCTTTTCGGTAAGAGGCCCTGCACCCTCTTTTCCTTGAGAGTGATTCGTTGTAGTTGCAACCCTCGGTTTATTCAGTGTTGATTTTCGATAGGTGACTTCTCCGCTTTGGCGTCTGAATGATATCGCTTGCCCCCCATCGTTAGAGGTTTGTTGTGTGTTGAACATGGTTTTTTTAAGGGCAGAGAGGCAGCGGGTTCCTTTCTAGTGGATGTGCTTATGGGTAAGAGAACTCCGATTCTCTTTCCTTGTGAGTGTCGATTGGTTTTGGGTAAGAGACCCTCACATCCTCTTTCCTTGCGAGTGCTTTGATGTCCTTTTTTTGCGGTGCTTGGTTTGTTCGGCGATGATTTTTGGGCAACAACTTCTCCGCGTCTGCGTTCGAATGCTATCGATGGCCATCATTATCATGGGAATGTTGTTGGGTCGTGGGATGTCGTTTTTACTGGGGGCAAGGGCAAGTGGGCTCTCTCTCTGTTGGAATATAACTTGTGCTTGTTTTTCTTTTTCTCTGTTGAAAGGGGAAATTGTCGGGAATCTGTCTTGTGGAGGGATGAAAACAGAGCGTTGTTGCGACTCGCCACCCTAGTCCCTCCTTACCGTCGTTCCCTACAATTTCCCCTTGCAGTTGAGTCTTGAGAAATCTTGCTCTGTTTGTTTGAGCCTCTTGTGGAATGGGGAGTGAATTTGTGTCTTGTGGCATTGTTGTTTGGTGGTTTCTGCTTTACATAAACTATGTCGTCGACACCATTTGTGAATGTGGTCAGCGATATGTGTGGCCGAGGTTTGTTTAAACTCGGATAACAGTTCAAGACCATTGTCATGACAGATTGGTAATTGAAAGAAGGTCAAAAATGTTTTGGCCAATGATTTAAAAGTCACATGGGACCCTTATTTCTCATCGACATACCACTTGGTTGATGGGCCTGTGAGTGTGCGCTGAAATAAACTTAACCAGACGGAGTCGTCCATGATGTTGTTTGAACAACACCATAGGTGGAATGTTAAGAACCAAATATCAACATAACATAGAAAAACCTCAGAAAAAGTACTCGACGCCTTGAAAAAGAGATAATTTCAGATAATAAGCCTCTTTGAGGGGGAAACCTCCTTTTACCCCACTTAAATGTTCAAGTACAAGATGATTCAAAATGAAAATGTCTCATTGGTATATATAGGAGACTAGGAGGTATAATTA
>SNQJ01S0105478.1:30095-47567 GCA_010110895.2 Picea sitchensis
GCACAAGATGCGACAGTTTGCTTGAAGAGCAAAAAGACTTTGCTGTCATTATTTTCAGTCTTGTGTCAATTTGTTTTCAAGATTGATGGTTTTCTTGGCTTGTGACAAGATGTCGCAGGAAAGTTTTTGCAGCCATTGGAGAGTAGATTGTTGACGTCAAAGAGTCCACAAGAGGGACTTGATTCTCAGTGGGAAGGTTGGAAGTCTTCCAAGCACAGAGAGAACAGTGGGTCAACAGCAGCTAGAGAGCAGTGGTTGAGGGACATAGCTAGTTGCAGTGCAAGGCATGTCAAAGTATCCAGGTGATTGTCGAAAAGACTTTTCAAGTAGAATCAGTTGATAGAACTTGAAAGGAGAAGAGTATTGAAGCTCAGTTAGATAATCCTAAGCTTTTGTGGGTCCAAAAGCCTTTCAGTAGGAAGGTGTGATCAAAATCTGGACCAGGGGTCAAAATTTTGCTCAAATTTCAAAGTGTTCAGAATGCGACGAAAACGGTGCCATTGCGTCCGTCTCGTCTTCCTGATTCCGGTGGTATATTTACTTTCTCAAACGGAGTCCGTATGGAGAATATATTGCGATCTGTTCGCCAAGGCAAATAGGCAAAATTTTTGATGCTGACTGTACCTGTCCGTACAGTGGTGACGTGGCAGGGCTGTACAGTCCGTACGATGACCGTACAGTGCTGACGTGGCGGCTTGTGAGTAGCTGGCAGTTGGATGAATCTGTTTGCGACACGTGGCATCATTTTTTATGAATGGTAGGGTGCCACGTGGCCCAATCAATGATTGCCACGTGGCACCCGTTTATTGGCTATTAGTCGATTGGTTGGTTTATTAAAATTTGTATGGGTCCGTGGGGTTCGACCCCCGGACCTCTCCCCACCGTTGAAAGTTTTAACAAAGTCCTACCAACCAACGCGCCATGCGTTAGTTCTTAACAACCATATGTTTAAACTTTTATTTAAAGTGGAGTTATGTTGTAAACGACGAGGGGTCGGGCCAGGGCTTAGCCCCGACCCCAGTTCTATGCGTTGACATGTGACCTCTATTCAATTCATTGGCGCGCAATTTGGATGGTTTACCCATGGTTCTATGCTATGAATCATATGTCCATACCCGTTGTACTATGGCGCACGCGCGGGGTGCCAAATATATACCCGAGGTTCTATTATATGCGCATACGACCAGACCCTTTGTGAAATGGCGCGGGGGGTGTTTTAAAATATGGTCCGTGGTCACGTGTTTATTGATATGACCATTGGTTTATGCCCGGAGCGCGCGAGAGTTTCAAATATTTTATGGCCTGTGGTTGCATTGTTTACCACATGACCGGTCTACACAACACAGAGCGCGTATTGTTTCAGTCCACGGTTGTATTGGCACGTTAAATTATATATGACCACCGTTTATGCCTGTGGTAAATGGCGCGCACGGGGGGTGTTTCAAATAGCCCACGGTTGTATTTCGTTGTACATATGACCATAGCTCCGTTCATATGGTGCGTGGGTTTTTTGTTTTGTGTTTAAATTGTTATGTAACCACACACCCGACACTTGTCAAACTATTATATACGCGTGGAAACGAGCCCCTTTTGGTGCGCGGGGAACGTGGCCATATGGCCCCCATGCGCCCAACACCTCCGATCTTGGGGGCCCTAATTCCACTAACGGTGCGACATTTTGGCACCAATTTCGGAATGCGCGTGGGTGCTAGGTTTAGGCACGGGAAACGCCTAGAAGCCAGGTTACTCACACACAGGTGCGAAATGGCGAACTAGAGAGAGGAAGCTTGAAGGAGAAAAATGGCAGGAAGCCTAACTTCTTGAGTTTTTGGCCAAATGAGGTGTCGAAAAAGCCCAGCTAGGGGTTTTTGGACGTTCTGAGTCCATTGGTACTGTTTTCATAGGCATTTGAAGACTTCTTTTGCAGGTTTTTCACCATTGAAGTTTGAGGAAGCTCCAGGGAGCTTGAAGCCCTCATTGTTTGAGGCATTGCTCATATTAGTACAGGTCTATTTTCTGAGACTAAATAGTCATTTTTGACTAATTATGATGCTCTGAACACATTGGGATAGGTTTCAGATCCATTGGAGGACTTTTACAGGTGTTTTTGCCACAGAGAAGCTCAAGAAAGCTTGGAGGCCACATGTAGAAGAGGTCATGATTGGAGGAGACAAGATCCATTTTCAGAGTTCTAATAGTCATTTTTGGGGTTTTTATGTATTTTGAACCCAATGGTACAGTCTGTAAATCCATTGGAGTTGAGCAGCAGCTTAGAAAATTTGACAAACTAATCCCAAAGAGCCTAGTCCATTGAAGGAGGCTCAAGGAGATGTAGCCTAGAGAGGGGTGAACTCCTTTATCATCTTGTTATTGTTGTGAGTTTGCTGTGTTATTTGCTGCACTTTATGTTGTTGTGTCTTGGTTTATAACACATAATTAACCTTTTAAAAGAACATTTCCTCACACATGAACATTGACAAGAAGAAGCAAGAACTTAACACATAAACCATCTTGCATATTTTAACACATGAAGCAAGGTCCTGTAAGGTTTATTTTATTGAAGTAGTTGGTACTTGCATAGCATAACAAGTCAGCCTTCTATTTTCAGATCAGGCACCCAAACGCAAGACGAGGGCCCAACCAACAAAACCAAAAGAGTCGACGACATAGGTGTGGTGGGAATAAAAACTTGGGGTTTCTAGAGGCAATGCAATGCAAGTTGGCAAGATGGGTGCCCAAACGCAAGACGAGCGCCCAACCAACAAAACCAAAAGAGCCAACAACACAGGTGTGGTGGGAAAAAAATTGGGGTTTCCAGAGACAATGCAAGGCAAGTTGGCAAGATGGGTGCCCAAAAGCAAGATGAGCGCCCAACCAACAAAAGTGAAAGAGCCAGTGACATAGGTGTGGTGGGAAAAAAAAACTTGGGGTTTCCAGAGGCAATGCAAGGCAAGTTGGCAAGAGGGGCGTCCAAAGGCAAGCCGAGTTGGCAAGAGGAGAGCCCAACCAACATAACTTGAAGAGCCAACGACACAGGTGTGGTGGGAAAAAAACTTCAGGTTTCCCTAATGCAAGGAAAACTTGGGGTTTACAGAGGGCAATGAAAGGCAAGTTGGGGCACCCAAAGGCAAGCCGAGTTGGCAAGACGAGCGCCCAACAAACAAAACCGAAAGAGACATCGACACAGGTGCAGTGGGAAAAAAACTCGAGGTTTCCCGAATGCAAGGCAAAATTGGGGTTTCCAGAGGAAATGAAAGGCTTGAAGAAGGCAAGCTTGGTGGTAAGTACCATACCCACTTGCTCAAGGGAAAAGACAAGATGGATTCTAGGAATAGAGTGCATATTAATTCTTCTGTACAAAAACTTGCATATACTGATTAGGGACCCTAGAGACAACCACAACGAAATCAAAGGAAGAAAACATGTCGGTACTATGGAAAGACTGGACATGTCAAGAAGAAATGCTTCAAGAAGCGAGACGATTTAGAGGAGAAGGTTAAGAGGATTGAAGGAGATGCGTTGACTATTTGCCAATCAACTGAAAGTTCACCTTCCAAGTTAGGACTTCTCAAGCCTTGATGTGTCATACTATGCTCATGTTCCTGATGATTGTCGAAATAAATTAGATGCAAAGAGTAGTGCTTGAATCATGATGGGATACTCTTAAGAGTTGAAAACCTATCCACTGTTTGATCCTATCCAATAATATATTATTATTTGACGTAATGTTCGGTTCGATGAGAAGTATTTTAGAGTCAAGTTGTTGAATGCCTCCTCTGGATTGATTTAGGATGCCCCTTTTTGATGTTATCTCGAATATCGGATCTCCTGCTCCTCTCTTCAGTCCTTCTATTGGCCCGTCGAATCTTGTGTCTGTTTTGACTCGACCATCGATCTCTGAATTGACTAGTCCAACATCTTATGTTTCGACTAGTCCACCGATTGCAGAACCTCCGACTTCTGATCATTCTACTGAAGTGAAGCATAGTTCACCTATTTCTTGTCTGCCTCATTGGGATGCCAATACCATTGAAGTCGTTGGAGTTGATGTTGGAGATGCATCCTACGGACGTCAAACCCGAAGTCAAAAGAAACATGCTAGCATTTCCCTCATGACTTGTGTCCTTTAAACCTTTGATATTTTAACCTACTCCGATGCCGAAGGATGACCCGAATGGGAACATGCCATGAATACTAAGATTGAATCCTTGTCGAAGAATCAAACCTTGGACATGGTTCTCTGACCACATGGAAAGAACATTGTGAAGTGTCGATGGGTCTACAGGACCAAATTTACCTCTGATGGTGTTGTTGAGCGACATAAAGACGTCTCGTCACGAAGGGATTTTCTCAACAAAAAGGCATCGAATACACTGAAATCTTTGCCTCTATTGCAAAGGTGAACTTAATTCGATTAATTTTTTTCCTTGCTGCTCGTTTTGGATGACAGCTTCATCAGATGGATGTAATGAGTGCCTTTCTTCACAACGATCTCTCTATAGAAATTTACATGGAACAACCACCTAGTTTTGTGATGAATTCCGGTTTGGTATGTCTACTCAAGAAGTCGATTTATGGTTTGAAGCAACCCCCCCGAGCCTTGTATGTTAAGATTGACAGTTTCTTTCTTAGGATAGGCTTCAAATGGTGTGAATATGATCATAGTCTATATGTTCTCCTCTCAACCAGAGACACCTTGATTGTTGTTGTATATGTTGATGACTTAACCATTACTGGAAATACTAATGATTACATCTTTAGATTGAAGAAACAACTTGTTGATTCCTTTGACATGACAAATCTTGGCACTCTACATTATTTTTTGGGTCTCCAAGTATTACCACTGTGTGATGTTTTTTATTTCTCAATCTAAATATGTAATGGATTTGTTGACAGGTTTTAAGATGGTTGATTGCAAGCCTCGTGCCACTCCTTTTCAATCTGGAGTGAAGCTTACTAAAATTTGTTAGACACTCGTTGTTGATGCTACACTTTATCGACAATTGGTAAATATTATTTATCTTACTCATAGTCGACCTAATATCTCCTTTGTTGTTAGTGTGGTTTCTTGGTTCATGCAGGATCCCAAATAAATCCATTGGAAAGCAGTCAAATGCATTGTTCAATATCTGAAGGGTACCACTCAATTTGGTATCAAATATTGTTGCAGTTCACATTCTCTAGTCGAGTTCATGGACTCCGACTGGGATGGCGATGAAGATGACCGAAAGTCCACTTATGCGTATATGTTTCGTTATAGCACTAGACCTTTGGTGTGGTAATGCAAGAAACAAAAGGTACTCTCTTTGTCGACTACATAAGAAGAATATCGCGACATTGTTCAACCAGGTATTGAAGCAGTTTGGATTCGTCAACTTTTGGGCGAGCTTGGATTTCCTATTCAGACCCCAACTACAATCTTTTGTGATAATCAAAGTGCCATACATGTTGTTAACAATCATGTTGCTCATAGTAAGATGAAGCATGTTGAGCTCCATGCTCACTATTTGCGACAATTGGTTCATGATGACGTTGTTTCTCTTGAATATTGTCATACTGAAGATCAAGTTGTTGATATCTTCACCAAACCTTTAGCTGAAGCAAGGTTTATCAAGCTCCACACTTTTCTTGGGACTCAAGTAGCTACAATTATGGGTGGTGTTCAAGTGATGTAATTTCACCTCTTGAACCTTCATAGTTGTGTGTGGAAGCGAGGTTGTTGGAACATCAAGAATTGATGGACCATCGCACATCTTCTAGGTTTAGTCGTTCGATAGTTCGACCTACAACTAGACATAGTCGGTCGGGCGATCGACCAACACACCACAACAATCGGTCAAGTAGTCAACATGCCCGTCGGTCAGAAAATCAACCAACAGTCGAAGATAGTCTATTGATGGATCGACCAACCTTGCAATCGACTACGAGTTGGATGGATAATCAACCGGGTCGAGTCCCATATATTCAACTTGATAGAATGGATTTCGTGGAATCAACTCTAACCACCGACGGTTGTACGTGGACAAGATTTTCTGGATTATGTGGGAATCGGTTAGATATTGAGTCTATAGAAGATCACTTGGGTCATTATCATATGCCGAATGAAGTATTTGATTTTTCACAATAGATCATGCATATCAAGATGTGCAATATGCATTTTGATGTTCTGATCACAATACTCTGTGCTTAAGTGTTGTAACAATGTCTTTAGATGCCACCTTTGTTCTTCGAAATTTTTTCCTTCTTCGATTGTCTGCAGTACTGTGTTCTTCATTTCATATTGTGTTCAATTTCATTCTCCAACACCTTTGTGAGGAGAAATACTTTTTTCTTTAGTTTCTATGTTGGTTTGATAGAGGAAGTGATTATAGTGATAAATATAGAATTGTTATTTTATGTTATGGATAATATATTTGTTTTAAAGAAGCTTTTGATGTATAGAAAGTGTATGATACCATATTTCTTAAGTGGTGAAGAATGAGACAATTTTGTCTCAATGAAGATTTGGTAAATGTGCAATCCCCAGTTGGACTGAAACATGTATAGTCATTTTTGTAAATATACCGTTTTTTTTTTTGTTGAAAAAAACAATGCAAATCATCCATATATTTAAATCAACAACATAACATTTTATGACATTGGACAACACAATAGAATAAGAAATTCATTTTATTATGTATGGATCAAAGACGCTTCATTATACAAAATGTGACAACATAAAGGTCCACAATATTCAAAATGTTAATAAACAATTTTTACAATTATTGCTTACATGCCATCATCTAATTGGGATAATATGTCCATATTAAACAATAAGTATGATTTTCATAGACAAACATAACAAAATATGCAACTTGTAGCATTCAATTTTGACGATCATCATTTATTGCTAGAACTACTATCATTGCTCAAGTCGTTTACATGGCTCGTATCTTCATCACTTGCATGATGTATTCTACTTGGGTTATTTGGAATGTTTTTTTGATTGGCTTGAGTTTGACATTGCTCCTCTTCATGCTCCATATACACACATAGAAATGAATTGTAATGGGCACATCTTCATTTGTAATATAATATACATGATTACATAAATAAACAATATTACCTAGACAACGATGATTGCTTCATAATTAACAATACACATTCTTTCAAAGCCATTCCTCGTGCTATCTCTCAAGATATCTTATGTTGGATCCACTCAGTACTTTGTTTCATGTGAGTTTATATGTCATTACAAAGAATATCTATCACTAAAGGTTCCTTGTTATTCCATTAATTATAAAATACAAAGGTAAAACAACATAGCTACTTACAAATTGTTTAATTAACCCTTGATATTCAAACATATACAGATTTGGATGCCCAATCCCTTTTATCCGCTTATATATAGCCTCTCTACGGGACTTTATCTTGAAGTCCCCACGTAGGTTACCATAGTTGGTGAATCTCAAAACAACTTCAATTAACCTTCATTATTGATTGAGCAATACAATGATAACTATTGAAATCTAGCTTAGATGTCCTCATAACTTTTGATAGGATTACTTTAATTCAATGAAACTTTGCCAATTGACTTGCTTGAATAATGAGCTTCCAGAAGGTCACCAATAAGCGTTAAGCAAAGACAAAGGGACTTCACTACACGTAAGTTACCAAAAAATTCTCACTAATTTCTCTTACCAAAAAGTCTCACATGGTAGATACATTCTATGAATTGGCTTTTAGAAATAATTGAGCAATATTCATGTGGATCTATACAGTTGGATGCTTTATCCTTTTATATCCTTGTATACAACCTCTTTGTAGTACCTTGTCTTCACCCCAAAACATAGATACATAGGCACTTCACCCCCAAAACATAGATAAATAGACACTTCAACCCCAAAACATAGATACATAACATTCTGACATTCTAATACAACTATCATGATTTCCACCAGCTCTCTTCCTCTTGACCAACCCAACCCAAGGAATGTATCCCCTTCACTGCTCACAATCCCTTGAGTTGTACCATTATTTGATCAAGGTTGACCCAAGGAACATGCCCCCTTCACTGTCCCCAGTCCACCAAGCTACAACACTCATTTATTCGGGTTTATCTGGCCTAGGTAATCGAGGATCTCACTACTGAGAATTCAAGGGAATTTGCAGCTAGAAAAACTACAAGGAAAGTAGCAACAATCACTCGTTGTTTTGTAGTGCAACTCACACAAGAGTTCACTCTTCAATCCCGACAACCTGGTTCTTCGACAATGAAAATCACACTAGAGTTCACTCTTCAGACCTGGCAATTTGGTTCTTTGGTAAGCCTCACAACTTGTTTCTTCTTGTTGTACTCACCTTGTAGGCTCAAACATCCCTTTCACTTTTATACAGTTCCTTGGGCGATCCATAATTTTCCAAGGAGTTCTTGTGTAGACAAATGCTATCTTGTTGCTAGAATTCCACTAGCAATATGTAACATGTGGCAACCATCCCATCTACATCATATGCATACAATCAATATGAGACACCATCCTACAATTTTCAATTATAAATTTCCAAATTTGTTTTATACAAGAAAACGTAATTTTCCAAGCATGAGTTTTATGTTCATTGTGTTTGGCTCTTGCAACTATAGATATTTGTCTTCCTTATGAGATCACATCCCTGCCATATCCAAGACCATTCTCCTTATAGCTTTCTCAATTTCCATGAAAACAAACAAATTGTTAGCATATCATAACAATTTTCAATTATCAATTTCTCAAATCTATTTATACAGAAAAATAAAATTTCCCATGCATGGGATTTATGGTCATTATGTTTGGCTGTTGCAGCTATAGATATGGGTCTTCCTTATGGGCTTACATCATTTCCATATCCAAGACCACTCTACTTGCAATTTCCTCAACTTTCTTGCAACCAAACAAGTTGCTAGTATCTCATGCACAATATCATTTCACTGCAACATTTGCATTCAATCCATGATGTAATTTTAGAATTATATTACTCTAGCCAACACCTCAACTCATCATCCAACTCTTCCCCAATCACCTTCATGAACATTTGGATACCTTCCTCTTCGACCCATACACAACACTGGGGATATAATTCCCTTAGTGCTCTCCTGTGTCGACAAAGAGGTTGCAGTGCAAACATCAGTTATACATGGGAACACCATTACACACTTGTGTGACGCTATAGCCCTTCCATTTCCAACCACATCATGGCCTCACACATGACCATCTCTAATAACATTCATTGCTACAACAAGATTATTGTCTCATAACTTAACTTGTTTGTGATCTCATAACCACTATAACACAATATGCAATTAAATTTCTCATAGATGCATTCAATAATTACACAACACATGTATACTCAAGGCCTTCTATCATTTTATCAACTTCAAATATTGAAAATCTAGCTGAGGGAATTCTTACCTCAATTCCCTTCAACATTTCATGCAACATAAGCAACCAAATGCATACCTACATGGCTGTTATCAAATTACTTGTTGCTATCTGATCATTTGATATTATGTAGAAGCTCGTCGGTTCCCTTCACCAATTGTATTGATCATCATTTTTACCATCCTCTCTCTTCATGTGGATGGCTTTCATATGCAGCATCAACATCTTCCATTCTACTATAATAATTTCCTGGATACACAATCCATCATTAGTCTATACTCATGCCACAAACATGTTTAGGCATGTCCACGTGCACAAATGCACATCAATATGCACCAAACATTTAATTCTCATCATGCCTACTTTGTGCCTATGCATTTTAGCTTTATTGTATGCATCACACACTCCAATGCATATTTATTTCAACGTTATTTATTTATTTTGTTGTTGTTGTAGATGGTTGTTCTTGAATTCTTGTAGAATCTCGCTGCCCTGTGCATTGCCATTCCACGCAACTATGTAGCATTGGCCCCTATTCTAAACATGTTAGTAAAGCCCCACCTAGCCATTGTGCATTTCCAACCACTAGATCTACTAATGTTGCCATCTCACAACTGCTTCCTTTATGAAGAGAATCATGTCACAACATCTTTTGGCTAAAACTTTCAATATTCATAGTGTTGTAGCATGCATTACTCCAGTTGAATATTGACAATGTAATCTAATTAACCACTCCTTGTTTTCTTGACCAAACAAATTTTCATAGAGTGACATTTCAATATTATAAAATGTTTCTTTTATGTCATCTTTTGAGCAATTCTAGAAAAAAAGTTGCTAGATCATATCTAACAGTCTTTTCTTCTTGCATTCACATACTTGCACATAAAGATGATTGATCCACTCCATGAGTCACACCTCATCTCATGACATCCTTTTTCTTTCTCTTCTATAAAGCTTGTAGTCTTCACTATATTTCTACCTTTAAAAGCTATGAAGTCCTTAGAATTGATATTGATTAAATTCTCAATTCCCTACACAATACATTTTTAAGTTCCAATGAAATCATAAATAACCTTAAACCTATCACCTCTGATTCTAATAATATATTAGAAAAATAATTTAGAAACCCTAAACCAAAAAACATCAATACATTTTTAAATTCAATGCAATCATAAATAACCTTAAACCTATCACCTCTGATTCTAATAATATATGAGAAAAATAGTTTAAAAACCCTAACTCCAGGGAAAAATCAGCTTCAGTCTTGTTGAATTTGGATTTCAACAAGACTGGGAGTGCTCGGATAACTCGAGGGAAAAATCAGCTTCAGTTTCTGCTTCTTCTGCTAATTTGATGGTCTCTCCCTACTTTCAACAACAGCCCCAACTCAACAACAGCCCCAACTCAGAAGTAGTGAAGGAGAAATAGTGGAGGCGATGTGGGGAGTCACTGTTGAATCTGAATTTGGATTTCAACAAGACTGGGAGTGCTCTGAGAACTCCAGGAAAAGGGAAAAATCAGCTTCAGTTTCTGCTTCTTCGGCTAATTTGACGGTCTCTCCCTACTTTCAACAACCCCAATTTAGCCACGGCTTTGAAATTACTATCAAGCCACAGATAAGCAATAAAAGGAAAAGGCTGCCCAAAACCAAAGCCAAAGCCAAGCCCATAGTTACGGCCGACGGGAGGCTGGTTTCTCCTTATTTTCAAAAAAACGTCCAAGTTGAGGGTGAAGGTGGTATAGCTATAATCAGCAGCAACAATAAGGTGAAGACGAAGGCGAAGGCCCTGGCCCCAAACAATAAGAGGCTGGTTTCCCCTTATTTCCTCCTTGGTAAAAACGACATCGCAGTGGCAATAAAGTCTAAAACAAAGGCTTACCGTCACTTTCAACCACAGGAGGACCAATGTCCATCGCCTTTGAAGAAAAAATGCGGAGACACTGCCTCAATGAACAAGAAGAGGCTGGTTTCACCCTATTTTCTGCATGAAATCGATGACATTGTAGTGGTAAGCAAGCGCAAGCCCACTCTCAAGAAGAAGAAAGAGAACAATCCTACTTACCTGAGAAAATCTCCTGATAATGGCACTGCCTCAATGAACAAAAAGAGGCTGGTTTCCCCCTATTTTCCGCATGAAATCGATGACATTGTAGTGGTAAGCAAGCGCAAGCCCACTCTCAAAAAGAAGAAAGAGAAGAATCCTGCTTACCTGAGAAAATCTCCTGATAATGTTTGGATTCCGCCTAAATCTGTTCATGCCCTCCTCCAGGAGAAATATTACGAGGATCCCTGGAAGGTTTTGGTGATATGCATGCTTCTTAATAAAACTTCAGGAACTCAGGTACACACCACTTACTGCCCTGCCCTCTTCTCTCCTTTCTATTAGACATAGTTAATAGTAGAGTAGCCCATTGGTTGGGGTAGCTAGGCATGTTTGTGCTATGTGCATTGGTTTAGCAAACACATTCTGCATTTCCAATAAAAGTTTTGGGTAATCGTAGCTCAAATGCTTTAAAAAGAGTCCTTAGTCCTTTATTACAAAGAGACATTACTACATATGAATTGCGAAATAAACGCTCACACTAATTGCTTACCTATCAAGAATTTTGATAATGCAATTACATTCTATGAATTGGCTTCCAGAAATAAGTGACCATTTTGCATGTAGATCTCCAGATTTGGATGCACAATCGCTTGTATCTCCTCATATATAGCCTTTCTACAAGACTTTGTCTTGAAGTCCCCATTTATGTTACCATAGACGGGGAATTGCAAAATAACCTGATTTTAACCTCCATTGTTAATGTTTCGATTCAATGGGAGCTATTGAATTTTTGCTTAAAATCTTCTTGCTAGGAGACTTTATATAAGCTCTACAACACTAAATATACCCAAAAGGAAAATAGTTAAAGGGGAAGGTGACCTCGTAACTTTTCCTAGGTCTGCTTTGATTGAGATGCAAGTAAGAAAAGAATATGATTGATCATTTAATTACACCTCTTCTATTGGCCCACAATATTTGGCCATTGAATAATGAGCAGAGAGAAGTAGGTAACCAATAGGCATTAGGCAAATATTAAGTAAACATAAATTTCCCCAAAAGATGTTTACAGTAATTTTACTTTATAGGAAATCTCTTATTGCAAATATATTTTATGATTTGACTTCTAAAAATAATTGAGCATTTTGCGTATGGCTCTTCAGATTTGGATGCCCAATCCCTTTTATCTCCTTATATAGCCTCTCTGTTGGGCTTTATCTTGAAGTCCCCACGTAGGTTACCATAGTTGGTGAATCTCAAAACAACTTCAATTTAACCTTCATTATTGATGGAGCAATACAGTGATAGCTATTGAAATCTAGCTTAGATGTTCTCATAACTTTTGACAGGATTACTTCAATTCAATGAAACTTCCCCAATTGACTTGCTTGAATAATGGGCTTCCAGAATAAGGTCACCAATAGGTGTTAAGCAAAGACAAAGGGACTTCACTACACGTAAGTTACCAAAAAATGCTCACTAATTTCTCTTATCAAGAAATCTCACATCGTAGCTACATTCTATGAATCGGCTTTTAGAAATAATTGAGCAATATTCAATTGGATCTCTAGAGTTGGATGCTTTATCCCTTTTATATCCTTGTATATAGCCTCTTTGTAGTACCTTGTCCTGACATCTTGATGTAGATTACCATACAGGGAATCTCAAATTAATCCAATATCAGCTCCATTGCGATGTATTATTTTAGTAGTGGCTACTGAGATCTAGCTGGAAATCTTGTTGTTAGAGGACCTTCCATACCTCCACCCACACTAAATATACCGAAAGGAAAATAGTTTGAGGGGAAGGTAATCTCACAACTTTTGCCACTTTTTCTTTGATTGAAACACGAGTAAGAAAAGAATATGAATGATGATTCAATTGATCAGACCTCCCTTTTTGGCCCATAATACCTCTTCATTGAAGAATGCGCATCTAGTAGGTAATCGATAGGTGCTAAGCAATATAAAACTTTGTAAGTGAATATAAATAACCAATTGTTATTGACAATAGCTAACATTAAGCTGCAAATTAGAGATATTATATTGACCACAAGACATGACCTACATTGAGTTATTAGTGAAAAAACACTAAGGTGTGGTATCAATTGACTCATCCTCAGGCCTAGTAGCATGGGCTTTTCAGCCAATATGAGGCCATCCACCTTTGGCTTTGGTTAAGTGAAAAATGGAAACCTAATCTTATGAACCATGCTTTTCTTTGTAGGGTGAGTGAGGCATTGATTATCCCTAGATGCTACCTTCATTGGGGGAGGATATCGAGGAGGGCTAAAACTACATGGGAAGGATGGCAAATTCTACCCACACATAAGAATAGAGATGAAGACTTTACTTGGTTGAGAAATCCTTCAGCCAAACAGAAAAATTGATAAGGGTGTTTTGACATACCCAAGACCGCGATTAGCATGGTGAGATTCCTCTAGAAATGAAAAGAAGGTAAAGCCTTTTGTCAAGTGTGGGTAATTTGGTAATGCTAGCCATGTGATTCCCATACTTCCTTCATCTAGACTTGAATCATTACCTTTAGAGGCCCAAACGACCAAGTGCATAGGTAGTGTATGTCTCATAAATAGTTTCACATTTGGAAGCAAAAGGAACAACAAGAATGATTCTTGAGGAAGATTTTCATTACCTTGTGGTAGGCTTTTAGGTTGAACTGCTGAGGTTTTTTTAGGGGAACAATTGTTTTCCTTGTGTCTAGCAACAATGTTGCTTTGAATTACCAGAGTTGAGTCCAGATCAAATCATAAGTCCTCGGGCCTGGATTGTGCCATAATTGGCTCCAAATAGCCCAATGGCATGTTGGAGGTGTCCGATGTGTGCAAGTGGACACCACCGGTTTCCAGTTAATCAAACCAGATGGGGATTAATGGTGACAAGGACATTACCAAACGGAAAAGGCATGCACTTTAAGCTCCCACTTATCTTACCTTAGACAACTAATCCACACTAATGGAATCGTGGGCATGAGGTTTTCATTAACATATATACAACCTTTGTTACCATGCATTTTTTATTCAGTTTGTTTGTATGAAAATGACTGCATTATATCTTCTTGATGTCAATCATTCACATAAACAATACTCTCTAACGACATATGCTTTATTTGCTTTATAAACCTTGTTGTCTAGTCGTATTGAAAGATGATTTGCTTTCATATACAGTTTTTGTACTTTAAACCTAGTTTTCTTATCAAATTGAAAGATGATTTGCTTTGATATGCTGTTTGGGTTATACTTGTTTCCATTTGTTTGTGTGAGTAATCCTTATTCCCATTGAGAATGTTTACATATGCTGCTCAACCGTCAAGATGCTTTCAACCAAGAGGATTGCCACCTAGTAATGAAGGTTGGAAGTGATTGCCAGTATGAAAGTTGTAAAGGAATGACAATCAAGCTGGTGTCAACAATACAAATTTTCAATGCTTTACCCTGGCCACTTATAAAAATTTATATCTTGTTACAAATACAAATTCACAAATACCTTGGCCAAATAACGGGGTTCTACATTTCAAAAAAATCCCAAGAGATTTTCATGGATGCATGTAACTTTTATATAACCAATATAAACCCATCTTAATTTCGGTTCTACGTAGCGCCGAGGGGGATCAAATATCTCGAGGTGTAAACCCTTCCTTCTACACTCTAAAACGGGTTGAGGTTTAATTTAATATGAATATTAAATTAAACCTCAACCCGTTTTAGAGTGTAGAAGGAAGGGTTTACACCTCGAGATATTTGATCCCCCTCGGTGCTTTGTTTTCATTTCGCAAAAGGTTAGAGCCGACATATACAAATTTCATCTACTTATTTTTTTTATTATTATTTAAGAGTGACATGGGTCAGCTCCACGTTGAATTTAGGCACGGAATCACACATCGACCTAATACTGGGCTGTAAAATGCACCTCTCGACGCAACCACTATCGAGGGCTTTTATTGTTGTTGAATTTTTACCGTGACCCTAGGAAAAATTGCATGGCAATTCCCAGCTGTTTGACTAAAAGCCAAGGGTTCTTTACAACTGGGAGAGGTGAAAGGTCATAAGGAGTCAAAGGAAGCATGGAGCTAAAGGTAAAGGAAAAAATGGATTACCTTTCTGTTTGTGTGCGTCTGTTCTCTCTATTAAAGTAATGAGCCGAGGGAAGGACGGGAGTGTTCTGTAGTGGTAATCCTTGGTCCCTTACAATTAATATTGAATCCATATGCCCCTTGGCCTGTAATGTTTTTTTATTCTTATGGTTCTGAAAGGAACTCCTAAAAAGGGATATCCCGTCAATGGCCTGGACCTGGTTTAATTGACATTGTGGTTTCTGTTTATTTCTTCTTTGTTGGGTTGAAGTAATAAAGGTACAATTGGTTATTATCTAGTTATTTTATACTTTTTAAATGAATGATTATATTGTAAAAATTTCATGTTTGTACGCTGGTATCTTTAAAAGAGACTTATTGGAAATATGGGGGAAAATATTGGCAAGCATAAACTTGGACTTTTCAAGTCAGAAATATCGACAACCTGAAAAACAGGGGAAAATCATAAGTTTCAGATCAATATATTTGTATTATTTGATAAATACAGAAGTTATTTGATTTCATTATATTTAAGAAAGTTGTGATATTGTGTTCTAATTTCTTTTGAAGCTTTTCCTGATGTATTATATTTTGAAGAAATTTTCCCGTAATCAAAAGTGACAGTAGACATCTTTAATATGTAGTCTGATCAGTGCTAGGTTTTCTTCTGCTTATTGAAAAAATACTTTTACCTTTCAGATTGGAATTTAGCACAGAAATAATATGATAGAAGACTCGGAATTATAGTTAGGTTGCCTACCTGTAGAAATTTGTTTTTGAGAGTGCCATATATGGATTTTTAAGCAACAAAATAGTAGCTTTAATTTCTTGAATAGTTTGGATTTATTTATTTTGTATGTAGTTCCCGTACAAACATCCTCCGTATTTGTTTTGGGATGAAATAATCCTCATTGAAGATCTGGACTGCGTTTTGGTACAGGCTAAGAACGTTCTACAAGATCTTTTTGAGCTGTGTCCGAATGCAGAGGCTGCAACGATGGTTGAAATAAAGGAGATACGGAAAGTCATCCAGTCTCTAGGTCTACAAAATATGCGTTCTAAAAAGATTAAAGTGCTTTCTGAGGAATATCTTAGAGATGACTGGACATATGTCTCTGACCTGACTGGAATTGGCAAGTATGGAATCTCAGTAAACATTATTTTTTCAACTCCTTTGTCTGTTGCTATCCTGAGGTGTTTCCTTTGGAGAGTTATGATACCATCCAAAATGATCGTCTTTGTTGCACAGGTATGCTTCAGATGCATATGCCATTTTCTGCACAGGCAATTGGAAGGAAGTAGTACCCGATGACCATAAGCTGGTTCCATATTGGGAAGACCTTTGGAAATCTGAAAAGATGGGAAATTGTTGTAGAGATTAAAGCATGGACCCCGAGTCATCTTGATTTTTGTCTCTGTTTTTTGATTCTCAGGATGGATAAAATGGTAAATGAATGTTTTTGCAGTTCATTTTTCTGCAAGTGGTTTGTACATATTGTATGAAAGCAGTAGATCTTGCAGAATTTCACCAGCTATTATCAAATATTATCTATTGCTTTGTTATTCCTAGGGTAAAATGGTGTAACATTTAGATAATATTCTTCAACCATTTGGCTGAAGAAGGTTAAATCATATTATAAAGTATTTATGTATTGCTTGGGTAATGTTTGATAGGTTGGATTTGCAGAAGGCTGAAGATCTTGTTTACATGCATTCCATTTTTTCCCTTGTCTCCAGAGTATCATTCAAGGCCCGCAAAGGATTGGGATGTGTATCTTGAGGATCCTAACCTGAACGGTATTTTGTCCAATCTTGATTTTGCTGAAGGTTCTTCATTTGGAGTAGTCTTTAGGTTCAATGCTATAGGCAGCTTCCATTGCCTTAAATGTACATGAGACCACTGGGGATCAGATGTATCATGATATACAACTTGATGATGTTGACAA
>SNQJ01S0105479.1:0-15385 GCA_010110895.2 Picea sitchensis
CTAGTTGTAACTGAACTTACACTAGTGAGAGTTCAATGAATTAATTATTAATTAATTCAAATCAGTGAACTCACATGCAACTGAAGATTCACCACGGTTAACTACATGCATGTCAGATCCAGTGGAAACCTAGTTGAGATAAAAGGTTAAAGGGATAGCTTGGCTATCATTTGTGATTTGAGTGAAGTGCACTCATGCAATCACACATGTAGTGGATATGCTCATGAGCATGTGCAAACTAGGCAATTCAAATTCATTGTGAGAATTCTAATTGTAGGGATTGTGCAGAGGAGGCAGGTTGTCTTAACACAAAAATTGGCACATGTATTTGTTGAGTTTTGTATGACAGTGTGAGATGATTGTATTGTACTAAGAGCTCTTGGATTAGAGTTTTGTATGAGATTGTTTCATGATCCATGATATACATAATATATGATAGTGGGGTTTTTAGCTTTACGCTTTCCCAGAAAAACTTTTGTGTTATGTGTTCTTAATATTTCACTTTGTGATCGTGGTTTAATTTCCACAAGAATATTAGTAGAAGAGATTATGTATTTAACAGTGGCATATAATTGTTAGATCAGGAGAATCGCAGGAAATACTTAATTTGTATTGAAATTTCTACATCATTTTCATCCGAGTTTGACATTCGATCATCATGGAGTTTCTAGATCTCTTCTTCATCCATTTTACTGATATTTTATTTCCTTCTCTTATATCACTGCTACATATTTCGTTGTTTCTCCTCGTCATCTTTATCTATAGATTGCATCATGAGAATGATAAGCGCGATCCTCCTATGCTCAGTACCTGGCACCATTCAACATACCATAGATGAGAGTAAGTCCAAATAAACTACAAAACTAGTCATTATAATACATATAACTAAGGCATTAAATAATCGAAGTATCATGTATAAAATTCCCTAAGTTTGATTCATGGTGCCTCTGCTTGTGGTTGAGGTGTGGTGTTCTTCGAGGATGTTAACAAGGCGTCATATATTAATACAAAAATAAGTATGCCATAGGTTAGTAATTTATCAAATCATATAACTAGGAAGTTGTATAGATCGAAAATATATTTCCAATGGTATAAATAACGTGCAAACCAGACACTCGAGTCAAATGTTATGGCCATTTTACGAAAGACAATTTTTTATGTTTCGAAGGATTTAATACTAACACCTATGATTTTCTATTGGAGGAGTTAGTAATAACTCCTATGACTTTCCATCGGAGGATTTGAACTAACTCCTTTGACTTGCAATCGAAGGAGTTTGAACTAACTCCTCTGATATCTATAGGAGGAGTTTGTACTTTGAACTAACTTCTCTGATATGTATAAGAGGAGTTTGAACTAACTTCTTCGATATGTATCAGAGGAGTTTGATACAACTTCTCTGATCTGAATCAAAGGAATTTATGGGAACTCCTACGAAATTTTGGAGGAGTTGAAGAGAAATTCTCCTTCCTAGGAAAGAAAAATTGGAAAACTTTCTAAGTGTCCTACTCGCAAGAGACAATGAGAGCTTGATTTTGAAATCCCATAACTTCCTCATATGATGCCCGATTAAGGTGTCATTTTTTGAAACGTGGAGAGAAAAGAGAGATGCTTCTATCAAAATAAATGAACATGTTGTTTAAGAATTTGAGTGGATCCATGTTTAATGATGGCCACAATTAGGGAGGCTTGCTTGACAAGAAATCCTTGGCGATCATTTTGACACTTCCAGACCTCATATTTTAATTCCATCGTTTGCATTGGAATCTTAATCGCTTAATCCATACAAATAGCATGTTTAAGGAGTGACAAATACACTTTGTCCAGTACCGAAAATTGTGAGCAAGGACATTTTGAAATGAATGTTTGGACCCTGTCCTTGCTATTGCTTCACCAAAATTCGATTCCATAATTTTTTGTGTCATCTATTCTATATAGACACTTAGTTCATCCATTGACACTGAGGTGATGTGTCAATAACATAGAATTATAAACAACCAATTGACATTTGAGGTGATTAACATGGTTTTGGATCCAGGGTGACCGATTCTCCTTCAAGATGCATTTACGAGCCAACACAATACGTACATATTCTTAATCTAACCTATTTGATAATATACGACACTTCCATGCTCATGGTTAGTCATAAAATCAACAGGCACAAATAAAAAAGATGATGTGGTACACAAATGTAAGCTACTTGTGACACAGACAAACTTGATTATGAATGTAGTCTGAAGTGAATCAGGTGAGATAGAAAATCAGTGACTAGCTATCTAGATAGGCGTGGAGAGTTTGGTCATTAATAAATGTATGGAGATTGAGTCATGAGTGCAACAAGAAGGGATTTGAGATGAGAGGGGGACGAGATAAGCCTCAAGGATAAAGTGAGCCATGCTAAGTTATTCAGTGTTGGTGAGAGGGAGAAGATCATATTCGATGTGCTTGGTGATGATGAGGGGTCGAATTCCTTCATTTGATGTATCGAGGATAGGAGAGGGAAACTTATCAATAGGAACTGCATCGGGGATGAAGAGGCGAACCTGGTCGATATGCAGTGCAACGAATTGAAAGAGAGGGATGTTATCAAAATGTGGTGCAATGACGCAAGTGGAAGGGAATCAGTTGGTGAAAGGCATGTGTGTGGGGAAGATAGTCATGTGACCAATATCAGTGAGACAATGTTGATCATGCGAACTTCACAAATAATGAAGAGGTGTGTCAGTGAGGTTTGGCGGAAGCACGATAGCATGTCAGCCAGGTTAAAAAGAAGATGGATGATGTATTGATGAGAAAATAAATGGCGTGGCAATGAAAAGGTGGAATAAGGATGTGTGTGTTGATACACTATGTATTAGTGCAGGAAGAGGGGACTTTCCGAAGTGTGGATCGTCGAGTAGAAGTGATCCGAGGAGTAACTGAAATGATAAGGTAGGGAGAGTGAGAGGAAAAAACTTGGGCGTAGCCAATTGTACAAGGGAGAGAGTGTGAGGGTTCTGGTGGGAATAATTGAAGGGGGGGGAATTTATTGTCTTGGAGAGATGCTAAGACAAGAAAACTAAGAGGTTGTTGTGTGCACACAAAAAATGGTGATATACTGGGAAAAGCCAGAATCTATGCTAGTCTTTCCTAACTAATAAGAGGAAAATGTAGAGGGTCATAAAATTACTCGTAAGTTCAAAAATTCTATAAATAATGTGCAACCAATACCTAAAATATTTCATCATGGTGGGATCACTGGAGGTGCTTGCATATTGGCTAGTGGAGCTTGTTTCCTGTAAATAGAGGATGCATGATGATGAGATTTATTTCCTAAATTGTGTCGATGATCTGGGTTGGTATCTCCATCGTGGGGTTGATATAGGTTTTTGATAAAAATATTTTTCACCAGGTGCATATATAGATATCTCACAAGTGTTTCTCCACTACCCGCGATCATCCATATCCCTGATGGAGTCACCATGGTGTCACATAACTTGCTCCACTGCTAGTGAGCATCCATATCCCCGACGAAGATGTCTGCATGTCCCCTAATCTGGTCAAAATTTCCTTTACATTCCTTCCTAATTTATTTAGTGCATGCTTAACATTCAGTGGATAGGGAAAGTGATGGAATTTTATCCTGATAGGGGATGATTTCCAGCTATTGATATTTATTTGAATATTTTATGCACCTCGCTATGTAAAGATATCCATTTTGGTTTTAAGCCTTTAGACTTTGATACTTCACCCTTCACATGAGAAGATACTTAGTGTGTGGATGGTTCCTTCATTACATAAGATCTTATCACCAACCAATATGTGACTATGATCATTGATTAACCACTATGCTCAGTCATGGTTTAACTATTGTCACAACATCCCAAGATAGTTCTGATTCATGTTCAAATAGAGACCCCTTAATTCTGATCATGAGCTAGGAAAGATATGCAAGTTGATTCATGCCTGCTTCCAATGCGAAAAATGATGCAAGAGCATCCTCCTACAAAAATCATTGTATATTCGGTTAACCTAGGGGGTCTTATGTTTGATAAGGATTTGATTTCTTAATAGGAAATTATGTATGTTTGAGTGGTTTGAGTGAGGAATATGTGTGTGAGTTTTTATTGTAAATGTTTTCGAATATGTGATAACATGAGAGATATTAGGATTCTGGAGATCTCATGAGGATATTAGGGATTAGGATATCCTAGAATAGGGATTTTAGTTGAGTGAAAAGTGGATCAGAGAGGATCCTTAGGAGTCTATTGAGGATTTGTTGGATCTGAACTAGAAATAGTTTAGAATCTCTTTTGTATATTATTGTAATCCTTAGAGGCATAAAGGGGGATGGAAAGACATAGAAGATTAGGGAAAGACATCGAAGATGGCCAATTGAATGATAATTAGGCCAGAGATAGGTATGGCGGATGAATGTTAATCAGGCCAATAGAATGAGGATTACAGTATGTTGATTTAATCCAGACAAAAGAGGGCATGTGATCCTGTGTAATTGTGTGTAATCATATGTATATGAATGAAAGGAAAATACTTTGTTTGAGTATCACTAAAAATCCTATGTATTCAGGTCTATTTATCTATGTATTGTATACCTCTATGAGGAAGAAGGGCAAGTATGTGCATATAGCTGAGACTGTGTAATTCCAGGTGTAGGGTTGTATTGCAGGGATGAGAAGGAGAACTCTGGAGAAGAGGTCTGGTGAAATCCCATGTTCTAGTTGAGATCAGAAGGATTATTCCATTGAGCATCGATCAGAAGAAGGATCGATGATCCTATAGAACGGTGGAGACGAGAGGATTCGTGATCATAGGGTAACATACAATAGTTGTGTGATCACTTCACCAGTGAATAGCAGTCGTTATATCACAATTGTGCAAGGAAGAGGAAGGAATGAACGTCGGTCGTTCATCATTCAGCTAGGAACATTGCACACCATCCAATTAAGAGAAAGGAGTAAATAGATAATTAGTTGATTTGAAGACGTCATTTATGAAGGTAGATAGGAGGATCTTTGAGTTAAAAACTGATTAAGTCGTTGTCGTCGGATCGTGCTAAAGACAGATCAACGGACGAGAACAATTGCAAAAGTCTAAGGGCAAGTTAACGAGGGGGAAATTTCACATCCCACAATCAACCAAGATCGTAGATCTCCACTGAGAGGAATATCAACAGTCTATATTGATTCCATTACCGATGAGGAACTTTCCATTGTGGAATTTGGGATCGGGTTTAAACATCATGCTGGTTGTGGCTCTGCAATCCATTGTATCCGTCAGATCTATGTCTTATATTGAAGGAGGATGTAAGGGACATGGTCATAACACTTGGATACTGGAGCTAAAAATGGAGCACAAGGAGATAAGGATTGGGAAAGATTAGCAAACAAGGAATAGAGTTGAGGTCATAGCTCTCGGTCGCATGAAGAGAAGACAGAGGTCCTTCAGACTAGGTATGTTAAACATGGTTTAGCGCCTCTGGTTTAAATTGTGGCAAGTGGATATTTGATCCTATTAGTGATTGAATGAGAGAAGGAGAATATCGATCCTAGGCACCCTGTTAAGGGTTTATAACACCCTAAGATAAATTGAGTCACAATAAATATGGGTTAAGAAGCAACAAATTTGGGTCTATGCCAAGTTCACAAAAACATTGGAGGGATTCATATCTGACTTGCAGCAGTTGGTATCAGAGTGAAGGAATTCTCTTTGACAGGAAATTGCAGAATTGCAGAGTTACAGAGACAGAATGTAAAGGTGGATTTCAGATTGGAAATCTGACAAGAAGACAATATGCATGGGAAAATGCATAAGGAGGTCAAAGATATTCTACATAGAATAATTCAGATTTAGGGAAATATGATAGAACAAGGCATAGGAAAAGAATATTCCATTCAAATGAAGATGAATGGTGGGTCAAGATCATGCAAAGATATTGAAGGCTGATATTCTATGTTTTTATTCAAACTCTAACTTTGAGTTTGTTGCAAGTTAAAACAAACTGAAGGTTGATAGCAATAGGCAACTAGAAGGCTATGACATAAGAACAATTGTGCCCTTGAAGGATGAGTGTACACGAGGATTCTTAAATAATTGGCAAAGAACCTTGAAGGTTTCAGCTGAAGGTTGTACAAGGAGGACAAAGTTAAATGTTCTCATAAAAGTGGAGTACTCCAAAATCCCAAGAGGAGCAAAAGAGTTTCTCAGAAGGTGGTTCTAGAAATAGAGAACCAATTAGGTACCAAGATATAAGGATCAAATCGAAGCTTGAATTGGTATGAAGACAGGTATGGAGACTTGTCAAGAGAAGGATTAGAGGTAGTCCACAGGTGAACAGATGGAGTTCACAAAGGAAAGGAGGGAAAGACAATGATCATTGAAGGTCATTGCAGAGGTTCATAGGAAAGCCTTAGCAGAAGAAATATGCCAAGGTAAAAGGAATAGAGAAAATGAGTCAAGAAGAGTTTGATAGAGAGATGACTAGGATAAAATTTTAACTCAGTTACATGATGAAGCTGCTACAAGAGGAAGAGATGCAAGAGAACCAAAGATATGGATGGAGTATGAAGAATAAATTCCACTGGTCAGTGATGTAGTTATATGGGGAGAAGCTTAGGAAAATCTAAGAGAAATTGAAGCAGAGGATGAATGCTTTGATGCAGAATGAGAAACTCATAGGAACTGAGTTTAGATACAGGCCATTGACAACAAAGGAAGGATTTCACTATTGTGAACCAGAGAAGGGAGACATCCTTGGAGAGGATGATGTGGAGAGGACACTAGTTGACAGTCTCGTGAGCTCTTTGGAGAGTTCAGGTCAGGATGATGAGGATATGTTGACCAAGGAATCAAGATAGGATGAAGTCATTTATGTTTTAAAACGGATGATTGTGTATGTTTGCAGGTAAAGCAGGTGATAGAAAATCACTTGAAGTTGTTATGAAGATGAAGGAGGAAAAGGAAATATACAAAAACATTTTAAAAGGACAAAACCAGAATTGCATTCTGATGGAAAATGAGGCTATGTTGTCTCTTGAAGACAACCAAGGGAGAACACATGCACATTTGGATGATGAAGGAACTGACATATAATCAAAAGGATTTGTTGTTGTAGGTGAAAAATAATTGTATCATGGAGATAACCAACATAAAGTTGTAGTGAAGCATTATGATGAAATGCTTATCAAGTGGAATGAAGAGATAAAATTTTTGGAGAGATTGTTGATAGGACCTTAATCTGAAAGAGGAGAAATTACAGCCAATAAAAGGACATGTTCACATATGTCACAGTGGAAGAGAAATGCTTATTGCATGTAAAGAAAATGAGGTAAATTTTAAATTTAATTTTAATTTGGAAATTGCAGGCATACTAGTGGAAGATGAATGGGACATGGAAGTAACACCTAGAATATTTCCTGAGGAAGCAGGTAGTCCTCAAGTGTTGAATATTGGGGAAGAGTTAAATTTTCTAGAAAGATGGTTAACTAAAGATGAAGACTGCAGAGAATATGCAGACCTGATTGAAATAGAATAGAAAATGAATGTGTCAATTAGAGGTGGCACGAGAGAAGGAAATCATAGAAAGAATCCTAAAGATATAATTTAGGACATGATGCAACAATTAGTGGACAATAACAACAATAAAATTCAACAAAGAGAAGACATAAACAAATGGAAGAGTATGTACCAACCAAAGGATAATTTGGACATAGAAATTGAGAGGATAATGGAGCTGATGAGGAATATGTCTCAGAAGAAGAAGATAACAACAAGGAAGAAATCAGTAGAAACAAGCAAGTGACAACACCAGATTGTGAAAGAAAATCTAGTGGGGCATTGCAACATAAAGTGTGGAAGCCAGGAGAAGTACAAGCAACAACCAAGAAGCCACATAATAGAGAAGAAGATGGAGCAAGTGGAAGGCTTTAGTACAAAGTTTGGGACCCTTGAGGGTTTCATCAACATGTGAAACACATGATCAAGAGATCATGAATATTTTCAACCTTAGGAGTTTGATGCATGAGCATCCTTCTCCAAAAATAATTGTATATTTGGTTAACCTAGGGGGTCTTAGGTTTCCTAAGGATTTTATTTCTTAATAGGAAATTATGTATGTTTGAGTGGTTTGAGTGAGGAATATGTGTGTGAGGTTTTATTGTAAATATTTTCGAATATGTGAGAACATGAGAGATATTAGGCTTGTGGAGATCTCATGAGGATCTTAGGGATTAGGAGATCCTAGAATAGGGATTTTAATTGAGTGAAAACTGGATCAGAGAAGATCCTTAGGAGTCTGTTGAGGATTTGTTGGATCTGAACCAAAAATAGTTCAGAATCCATTTTTTATATTATTGTAAGCCTTAGAGGCATAAAGGGGGCTAGAAAGACATGGAAGATTAGGACCAAACATCAAATATGACCAATTGAATGATAATTAGGCCAGGGATAGGTATGGCCAACGAATGTTAATCAAGCTAATAGAATGAGGATTGTAGTCTATTGATTAAATCCAGACAAAGGAGGGCCTGTGAGCCTATGTAATTGTGTGTAATCATATGTATATGAATGAAAGGAAAATACTATGTTTGAGTATCACTGAAAAGCCTCTGTATTCGGGTCTGTTTCTCTGTGTATTTTGCATCCTTGTACTTCAGGGGGTAAGGATTGGCTAGAACTCCAATTCGTTGTCTACATATTTATCTTATTTGGCCTTGTGAGATATTCATTTCCTATCTACTTATTCAAGCTCTAGAATTGTTGTTATAGAGTGATAGGCTTAGTTAACCACAAGCCCGATGTTTCATAATCAATTCCAATATTCTGAAGATGAGTGTCTTCCTAAAAAATTGTCCTTCTTTTCAAGTGGCTATATATGTCCATGATCAAACTCCAGAAAACCTTTCTGGAAATTTTCACCATATTAATATGTAAATGGTGATGACAATCTGTATGGATGTTTGATATCAAACCATGAGTATTACATGTTCAATTTTTTGATAGACAAAGTATACTTGAGCTTCAGTGTTGGTTTGTCTGATGAAATCTCTCCTTCTGGATAGAAAATGACTATAATTGTCACGATTACCAGTTCTTCCCTAAAGAGATGTGCTTGAGAGACATTTTATTGACCAATATCCTTGAGATTATATTCCACTCGAGATATATCAGAGGGAGACTAAACTTGATACTGTGTTCCTCGAGGCATATGCTAGATGCAAAGTATAGTATTACTTTCCCCCATGATTGAAAACATAATTTAAGATTTGGAAAAAGGATAAGTGTGACATAAAGTCTCAGGAATACCCTCTATCATAGATCAACAAATTATTGAGTGTGTTCCGCTCAATAGACACCATCTTGATTAAGGTAGTGAACAACAGACATGATTTCTTCAATCCAGTTTCAATCTTTTCCAAGCTGTAAAGTATTCCTCAACAGATGTTCTTTCATCATCTTGGGATAACCGAATATCTGACTCTCAAGGTCAGAGCAAATTATATTAAAACAAGTGAATTTTGCGATTCAAACCCTTAAGAGAACTCCTGTAAATGGTTTCCTCATGAATATGGATGGAAACCAAGGTCAAGCCAAGTTTTTATTCAAGCAAAAATGAAAAACCTTAAACGAAAAGAAGAAATATTTGTTGAAAGGAAACTTCAACTAAAGAAAACCTTCACTAACTACAACTAATATAATCATAGTTGGTGACCTTTATTGAAGAATCCAAAACAAATCAAAATCTATGCTACACAACCAAAAAAGGAAGAAAGAATCTAAATTATGAAAGCATAAAGCAAGAAAAAAGAACTATTCTAGTGCTATTCCTAACCTACCCTACACTGGTTGAAAGAAAGCTATGTGTAAGCATAGTTCCAGTGGAGCCAATCAAACAACTCCAAACCTCTGATCATATGTTCATTGAATCTCAATTGCATAAAATTAAGTAGTGAGGAATGAAGGATTGGAATAATTAATTCAATTAAGTCTCCACCCAACGGTTTAAACTTGATTGTGTTATTGTTCATGGTAAGTGCAGATGTGTAAGATTCCTCCAACCAAGATTCAATTCTGTCATAAAAATTTTAATGATTGTTGTATGACTGTTGGAAGGAAATCAACAACGAGAGAGATACCTGATGAGGCTCATGAATGAAAATTGCATGAAACATACTTTGTAAGGGAGTCTCAAAGTGGGATATATTACTCATCCTAGGGGTAGAAGTAAAAAAATGAGAACTTGAAATAATCATTAGTTGAAATTGGAGTGTCTCATTGTCGATGTAGATCCCCTTGGGTCCAAATTTCACATACTCTGCATGCTGAGGGGAGATTTGATATCTAATTGTTGAATGGAAACATTGAGAGAAATGTGACTCCATATATTCTCCTATAAAGTCAATGAAATCATGTGAAGAGTGTTGGAGAAACAAGATTGAATCCAAGGACGAGTGATGAATTTGATCCTAAAGATTAATGTGTAATTCTTGAGAAAATTGAGATGACATAGGTTCTCATATCAACTCAATATTTCTTGGGTTATGCATGGTTATGGGTTGTTTGTTTGTTGTGATTTGTTCATGAGGATCTAAAACATCGCTATTCTTTGCACACTTTGTATTTTATATTAATGGGTCTAAATTCGCCTGACAACAGTAAGGGGTTCTCCCCGGTAAGAATTCCCAATTAGAGGGAGGAATTTGAACTAACTCCTTCGACTTTCCATTAGAGGAATTTGAACTAACTCCTCTAACTTTCCATCGGAGTAGTTTGAACTAACTCCTATGACTTGCCATCGAAGGAGTTTAAACTAACTCCTTCGATATATATTGAAGGTGTTTGAAATAACTCCTTTGATATCTATCAAAGGAGTTTGAAATAACTCCTCCTATATGTATCAAAGGAGTTTGAACTAAATCCTCCGATATGTATCAGAGGAGTTTGAACTAACTTCTTTGATATGTATTGGAGGAGTTTGAACTAACTTCTCTGATATGTATCAGAGGAGTTTGATCTAACTTCTCTGATATGAATCAGAGGAATTGATGGGAACTCTTATGAAATTTCAGAGGAGTTGAAGGGAACTCTTCCAAACCACTTTAGAGGAGTTGAGTAGAACTTCTCCTTCCTAGGAAAGAAAAATTGAAAAAGATTCTAAGTGTCCTACTGGAAAGAGACAATGAGAGCTTGAGTTTGAAAGCCCATAACTTCCTCATACAATCCCCGACTGAGGTGTCATTTTTTAAAATGTGGAGAGCAGAGAGAGATGTTTCTATCAAAATAATTGAACATGTTGTTTAAGCATTTGAGTGGATCCATGTTTAATGATGGCCATGGTTAGTGAGGCTTGTTTCACGGGAAATCCTTGGCAATCATTTTGACACTTCCAGACCTCATATTTCAATTTCATCAGTTGCATTGGAATCTTAGTCATGTAATCTATACAAATACATGTTTAAGGAGTAACAAATCCACTTTGGCCAGTATCAAAAATTGTGAGCAAAGACATTTTTAAATGAATGTTTGGACCCCATCCTTGTTATTGCTTCACCAAAATTAGATTCCATAAGTTTATGTGTCATCTATGCTATATAGACTCTCAGTTCATCCATTGACGTTGAGGTGATGTGTCAATAACATAGAATTATAAACAACCAATTGACATTTGAGGTGCTTAACACGGCTTTCAGATCCGTGGTGACCGATTTGTTGGGTATGTGTTATATTCTTTGCATGTGTGTGTGTGGGCACATAAGATATGACAACTACGTCTAACGATCCCTTGTACTAGTGCCATGTTTGTTCCATGTGCGTCGGGCTCTTTCCTAGGGGGGTCCCAGGGGGGGCAAGTATGCCCCCCATGGTTACGCAAAGCACCCTGAAATTTTGTTTTGGGCAGTTTTTGCTACTTTTAGCAGATTTTGCTATTTTTAGTGGTTTACTAAAAATTATCCCAGTGTTAGAGATTAGGGTTTTGGTATCTACGGAATACCTAAAAACATTGTATATATTGTATAGTGAATGGTGAAATTCGATATAATGAATATAAGAAAGGTTTTCCCGGTTGAGGGTTGCCGGTATAAATCTTTGTGTACTATGTGAATGAGCCATTGATTAGATTTTGTTTTTCTTAAGAATATATATGCATTTATTTACTTCACAGGTTTAAAAATTACATGTGGTATCAGAGCTTGTTTTTGGCTTCAGAGGGACACCTTAGTTGTTGAGGTTTTGGCTCGGTCTTGATAGATCAAGTTTATCTTGGGTCTGTGATAAACATGGGTTTAGTGGGAGCTTTTGCAGTGGAGATTCAAGTATAGAAACAGGAATGGCGAGCTCATCTAGAATGGATATAGAGAAGTTCAACGGTAAAAACTTTGAGCTATGGAAGCTGAAGATGGAGGACCTTCTTGTAGACAAAGAACAATGGATCGTTGTGGATCCTAGTACACAGCCTACTAGTACACTGTCTACTAGCACATAGGCTACTGGTACAAAACCTACCAGTACACAAACTACCAGTACACTACCTACTGGTATGTCAAAGGAAGATTGGGAGAAGTTAGACAGAAGATAAAGGAGTACTATTCGACTCTACCTGGTAGATTCGGTTTTGTTGAATGTCTTGGGAGAATCTACAGCCAAGGAACTATGGGATAAGTTGGGGAATTCATATCAATCAAAGTCCCTAGTAAACAAGTTGTTTCTTCTAAATAAGTTGTATCATCGTAGGATGGAATATGGAAATTCTGTGACAGAACATCTAAATGCCTTTAATACTCTGGTAAGTCAACTTGTCTCTGTTAATATTACGATTGTAGAAGAAGATAAGTGTATTACTTTGTTATTTTCTTTACCAGACTCTTAGGATCATCTAGTTGTAGCAATTGGTAGTACCACTCAATCTACATTGAAGTATGAGGATGTAGTTTCATCCTTGTTATCTAAAGAGATGAGGCGGAAAAGCATGGATAGTCATAGCACAAATGATTTATTTGTAAGAGGTCATACCCAAGACAAGAACCTTGGTAAGCCTTCGGGGTGGAGATATAAATCTACAGGTAGATCTAAGTCTCCAGGAAAATCTTTGAGGAAATGTTGGAAGTGTGGTAAAACATGGCATTATAAGAAAGACTGCAAGTCTAAGAAGGTTGAAAAACCAAAGGGATCTGATAGTACCTCTTCCACGGAGGCAAAAACCTCCACTGGAGAAGGAGGTGATGTTTACCTAGAATCTACAAGTACACATGCAGACCGGGATGTATGGTTGATCAACTCAGGTGCGTCATACCATATCCCTCATAGGGAGTGTTTCTTTGAATATGAAAAATATGAAGGTGGTGATGTATTCCTAGGAGATGACTCGACAACAAAAATCTTGGGATGTGGAAGGGTTAAGTTGCTACTAAAATATGGAAGTATTATAACACATCCTGGGGTTCTACACATTCCAAAAGATGGATGATGCAGGAGTGGATACTGTATTTGGAAAGAACACTTGCAAGATGGTACGAGGAGAAATGGTGTTGATGAGGGGAGTTTGGTGTGGAACTATGCACAAGTTGTTGGGAAGAACTTATACTAATGGGTGTAACAGTTATGTTGTCCCTGAACAAAGAAATAAAGAAGACAAGACCAATAGTGTCCCTGGAAACAAGACCATGTTGTGGCATCAAAGACTGGGACATATTGGAGAAAAGGGCCTTCGAACACTACATTGTAAAGGTATGGTTGAAGGTATGTCTAATTGCACTTTGGATTTTGATTTCTGTGAACATTGCATATATGGTAAACAGAATCGAGTAAGATTCCCATCTGGTGCTACAAGAGCAAAGGGGATCTTAGAGTTGATACAAAGTGATGTGTTTGGACCTGTTCCTATTCCATCCCTAGGTAAATCTGTGTATTATGTTTCATTCATAGATGATTTTTCAAGCAACACATGGATTTATTTTCTTAGAAAGAAATATGAGGTATTTGATAAATTTAAAGATTTTAAGGCTCTGGTAGGAAATCGGACAGATAAGAAAATAAAGGTATTGAGAACAAATAATGGTGGAGAATTCTGCAGAAATGAATTCGAAGAATTTTGTAGGAAGTGTGGTATAGCAAGGCAAAATACTACTCCATACACTCCTCAGCAGAATGGAGTTGCAAAAAGGATGAACAGGACACTGATGGAAAAAGAAAGGAGCATGCTCAGCGGTGCCAGGTTAGGACAAGCATTTTGGGCAGAGGCAGTGGGTGCAGCATGTTACCTAGTCAATCGATCACCTTCATCAGCGTTGGATGATAAAAATCCACATGAGGTATGGTCTGGAAAGAAACCCTCTTTTCAACATCTTAGAGTGTTTGGTTGTGATGCTTATGTACATGTTCCAAAGGAAAATAGAAGTAAGCTAGATAAAAAGGCTTAAAAGTGTATCTTTATTGGTTATAAAGATGGTGTGAAAGGTTAATAAGCTTTGGAACCCAGAAACTAAGAAAATTGTTTACAGTCGAGATGTTGTCTTCAGAGAGGTAAAATATGTGTCCAAACAAAAATTCCTACCAACGCAAGACGAACCTAAGAAAATAGAGCTTGAGTTGGATGATGCAAAATCTGAATCATCTGAAGAAGAGGAAGCAGAAGAAGAAGAAGAAGAACCTCATACCCCAGTATTGAGGAGATCAGTGAGAGATAGGAGGCAACCAAAAAGGTATAGCCCACCTGATTTTCATTCCAATTTTTCTTTATCTATTACTGATGATGATCCCATAACTGTTAGGGAAGTAGTGAATTCAGAGGATAGTAAACTCTGGAAGAAGGCCATGGTTGAAGAAATGGATGCCTTGGATAAGAATGAGGCATGGGATATAGTTAAGTTGCCAGCTGGAAGAAAATATGTTGGTAACAAATGGTTGTTTAAGAAGAAGTTTATTGCACAAGGTAAAGTGGAGAAATACAAAGCTCGGTTAGTAGTAAAAGGTTATTCCCAGGTAGAGGGAATTGACTTTGGTGAGATTTTTTCTCATGTTGCTAAGTTAACTTCTATTAGATTTCTTTTATCTATTGCTGTTGCTTTTGATCTTGAAGTGGAATAGATGGATGTGAAGACAACATTCCTACATGGGGACCTGGAAGAAGAAATCTACATGAATCAGCTAGAAGGATTTGTAGTGAAGGGAAAGAAATAGTTGGTCTGTAAGCTAAAGAAGTCACTATATGGTATGAAGCAATTACCTAGGATGTGGTACCAAAATTTTGAAACATACATCCTTGGATTGGGATTTGTAAGAAGCAGGGTTGATCACTGTGTATATTCCAAGCATGTTGGTAATCACTTCATTTATGTAGTGTTGTATGTTGATGACATGTTGTTGGTAGGAAATAACATGGATGTTATCAAGG
>SNQJ01S0105479.1:17597-31555 GCA_010110895.2 Picea sitchensis
ACATTAGAACTTTCTCCTGAGAAAAGTTCTAATGAAGAGCCTGAGTACACCATTATCAATACATCATCATGACGACCAAAATCATGGGTAACAGTTGTAGTATGACAACTAGCTACCTCACATGTCTCAGTAAAAACAAGAGGAAAAGGGTCTAGGTACCAAGTGCAGTTGAAACTGGGTACTAGACACAGAAAAGACAATTTGCATAAGGAGGAAGAAGAAGCATAAAGCAGAAAGTAAAGGCTGCACTACGCAGTCCACAATCGAATCAAAATAGAAGGATCAAATCTGAAGTGACTAGGGACGAGTCACATGTGAGTGTTGGGGGCTTGTTGGTTCTTGGTTATGGAAGGAAGTGAAGAACAAGGAATAAAAGGTAAAAAGCGAACTTCGAGGGAGACATAGTGACTGTCACTGGGTCAAAGTAAGAAAAAGAGCAAAGAAGATGGAGTGAGCTATGTAAAAGAAATCCATTGGATGAGAAAATCGAGGATGATAGATCTGCAAGGAAGAGGGATCGAGGACAACTCAAGAAAAGTACTGTTGGATGCTTTTGAGAACCATGCGAGAAGGAAGGAAAGACAGGCTGGCGAAGCTCGAAAAAAGTGTATCAAGTTGACCTAGAATTTTAGACACCTAGGGTTTTTGTATTTGGGGTTTTGGCACCTAGGTTTCGGCCTAAGGCTTTCGGTGAGTTATTGTAATGTATAAATAAAGGTCAAGAGGACCTGAGTTGGGAGGTTACTAGAGGTTTTGGTATGATAGAGTTATGAGCTCTACTGTTGAGGTGAGAGATCATTGTATTATGAGAGAGAATTGATGAGAGAGAGAGCCTTCTGGTATTGTAAGATCTTCTGCTGTATGCGAAGGTCAAGTCTTGCAGCTGGGTGCGCAGGAAGGGGAGGGAGAGAGAGAGAAGAGAAAGAATATCTGCTAGCTAAGAGTGCATATAAGAACTGTAAGATTTAATCTAATAAATCATAAGCACAGTTCTGTGGACGTAGCCCTAGAGAGAGGGTGAACCACGTACATCTGTTGTTGTATGTGTGATTGATGCTTTGATATCTGTCGTTGTTATGTTGTTACTTTCTTTATTGTAGTAGATCAAATCTAAATCTGTGAAGGATGGATCTGGCTAGTTGAATGGTAGATTTATGATGTATTGTTGTTGTAATAGATCCACTTGATATTCCCCTGGTTATAGACATCCCTGTCCTGCAACCCCCTCATAGTTTCGTTGGGTGAGACTGCATCTGCTTCACAGGTGTTTCCAAAAGGGCCAATAGCTAGGGCTTGCTGGTGTGCTCTTGGATTGAACCTTGGGTCTACCCCTATGCCAATAACAGTGGTGCGTCGGGGGTCAGATTGATGGGGTGCTTGACCTGACAGTGAAGAGGTACCCCGGTAGGTGAGGAGAAGATATACGAGTATTCTTCGATGACCTTATCTAGTTTCTTCTGCTGTGTGGAGAGATTGGCTGCATATACCCTAGATGTGGTTGTGATGTTTCACTCATTCCGAGAGTGAATCACAAAGAAGATAAAATTCCCCATCTGAGAGATGACCTTCCTTCATTGCTTGGCAGAGATCAAGGAAATAGCACTAGGTGGGATTACCTCAGGTATCCTGTACAATTTCCTGTTCAAAGTTATAATAACACTATGAGGCCTAGACTCATATACAGTATGACATTTCCATAAATAAGGTTGGCCCAAAAGAACATCCCAAACTTTGAGAGGAGCAACATCACACAATACCTTGTCTTTGAAGGGCTTGATGTCATATGATAGTTGACATTGTTGGTTGACGTGGAGATCACTTCATTGGTAGACCCATTCAATGCTGTAGGGTTGTGGGTGAAACATTGTCAGTAGGGCCAGCCACTTGAGAACCTCTGGTGAGATGAGTTTCTTCTGGCTACCACTATCAATGATGAAGTGTAGTGGGGTGCCTTTTACCCACATCTGTGAATGGAAGAGGCACTCTCCTTCTTCTGACTCGTCTGGTTCATCAGGATGGAGCTTGGTGGTAGCAATGTGCCAATGGTGCTACTGGGTTCTGTGTTAATGATCCATCTTCCCTTTTCTGGTTTTGTCTCAGAGTCAGAACCTACATCTGATTCATAGGCTTTCACTTCGCCCACTAGTGACTGCTTTGAGTAGCAGTCATCAATTTAATGCCAAGGGATCTTATGGAAGTCGCACCACTTCCTGGTATATCTCTTTATCGTTTTGGTGTCCTTCTTTTCTTGTGGCATGGAATGGTTGTCCCAATACTTTCCATCTTTGCTCAGTCCTTTGTTCTATAGGTTGGGGCCGCCCTTTCCTGGCTTTTGCTGTGAGGTGTTCCCATGCCCAAATTGCCGCGTCTTTTGTTTGAGCTTCTGTTTGATTTTGACGACATATCGGTAGGCCACGCCCAATGACGCGATGGATAGAAATTCCATTTCATTCTAGATGTATCTATGTAGATCACCATGATACTTTATCACCAGATGTCTCTCTGAATCTTTGATACCCAACTTGGTGCGCAAGGTATGGAAGATATTTGTGAACTCTGGCACTGCTTGGTCTCTTTCTTGCAGTAGTGTGGTCCATTTGGTACAAAAGTCATTATAACTTCCAATAGGGTAGTATTATTCCTTAATAGCATCCCTGAAGGATTCCTAGGTGGTCATGACTGTAAATAATGAGGGTTCCTCTATTTTCATTTTCTCATAGAAAGTTTCCCATCAATCTTTGACATGGGGAACGGTTTTGAGGAGCGCAAAAGTAATGTTTTCTCTATTCGAAAAGTTATGGAAAAAAAATACCCTTCTGGTAGATTCAACAACTTGTCTACACCATCTGCATCTATCTAACCTTCAAATATAGGAATATCAAAGTTTATTTGTACCTTGAAGGGGCCGGTGCCTCCGCTCAAAGAAGATGCATCGCCTGTTGGTAGCCGCCGAAGGATTTGCACAAAACTATCCATCATCACGTTCCTCTGTTGCATGATGGATTCCTTAAGAAACATTTTGAAAGGATCTCCTGTCCCATCATATTTATTTTTCTCCTGTCATGAGAGTTCACTTGTGTGTCTGAGAGCTTTGGTCCTCAAGAGAAACAAGCTTGAGATCCAATTCTTTGTACTCTGACCTCATTGGGGACTTGCATTAAGAGAACAACGAGTAGACCACTCTAATACCAATCATTCAGATTTTATGAGAAGAGTGATATGATCACTTATTATTAACAGATGCTTAACACAGAATAACAGAGATACAGTAAAATTGGTTTTCTATTCAACAAGGAAATAAGTTGAAACTGTAAAATGCAGCGGAAAACAAGCTTGCTGGAATGGTGGCGGCTTATCTCTTAGAAGAGATGTGATGGTTGCACTCATTTGCAAGAATATGGTTACAATGAGGCTCTGAAGGAATTTTTACAATAAACAGGAGTGTGAAAAACCCTAGACATCCAAAATCCTAACCCCAGGAGATGAAGCGCCAAAAGTCATGTGGGCCCTGTTTGGGTAAGTCAGTACATCAACTTCCAGGGGTTGTAACTTTTGCATATGATATCCGTTTTAGGCATACGATATCCCCTTGGAAATATCTTTCCGAGGAATACAAACTAATGTAAAACATATGGAGATGAAATTTTTTGATCGAAGATACCCAAAAAAATGTCGTTTAGGGCCTCAAATGGCTTCGGAAGTTCAGGACCCGAAAAACTGCTAAAATAGTAAATTACCAAAATTGCCAGAAAGCATTTTTGAGCCAGCTAGAAAAGGTAGGTGGCCACCGATATCCACCTGGATCAATCCTCCATCCTTAGGAAGAAATGGTCTCCATTTTGTTAAGTTCCCCCATCAGATGAGGAACTTTCTGCTGAATTTGGCCTCGGGTGAGCCACTTACCTTGGTGCAGGAGCTGCCCTGCTTTGATGACTCGATAAAGCTAGATCCTTTGTTGTCGAGTACCCTTGATCCATGTGTCCAAAATCTGATCATTGGATACCTTTTGTATGCAGTCAAGGTTGAGCTCTGTTGGTGTCAGTTGTTATGCTATGTCTGAGGTGTCCAATAATGGTGGGAAATAAGGCCAAAGTAGGTCCATGTTGAACACTGGGTGCAAACCAAGTAAAGGAGGAATGTTGAAATTAAAATAACTATCCTCCAAAGTCCTAGTGATGGTGTAGGACCCATAATGGAGTGGGCGAAGCTTCTGATGGGGTCCTGGAAGGCGTTCTTTTTGCAAGTGCAACCAAACTTTGTCGCCTACCTGAAAATTATGTGGCACCTGATGTTGATCATGGTATTGCTTTTACTTGTCATTGGAATTCTGTAGGATATCCTAAACCTGTTGGTGGATGTGCTGGATCCACTCAATGAATCGGGTGGCTTTCTTAGCTTCATTTGGAGTAGGAGATGAGTGGGCCGAGGTGACTGCAAGGGGAAGTGCAAAATCTATGGGACCCAGTGGTTGGAATCCCAACCCCACCTGAAAGGGGTTGTGACCGGTTGAGCTATGAAGGGATCCCTTGTATCTATGTTGTACATAGGGAAGACTCTCATACCATGTGTGAGGGTGTTTGGAATTATATATGCGCAGGATATGCACAATGATTCAATTTACGACCTCGTTTTGGCCATCTATCTGGGGGTGGAAGGGCATGGATTTGGTGATATTGGTGTCCAACAGTGTCCATACGCTCGACCATAATGTGATGAGAAATTGACTGTTTTGATATGAGACAATGGTTTGTGGGATTCCAAAATCTACCCAGACTCATTCAAAGAAGAGCTTTGCAGTGGCTTCTGCTGTGATGCTCTTCTTGCAGGCAACTAGAATGGCCATCTTAGCAAAGCGATCAACAACCCCAAAAACAAAGTATTTTCCCTGCTTGGTGGATGGGAGACTCACCATGTAGTCCACTGAGATGGATTCTTATCACCTGTCAGGACTAAGAAGAGGAGTGTACAGGCCTTGTTTCTTAGTGGTCGGTTTGGCAGTAACGCAGGGAGTGCAGGACCTGATATACTCGATGACCTCCTGTCAAAGATTCAGCCAGTAGAAATGTTTCTATAGATATCCACTGTATATTCGATCCCAAATTGTACTTCCACCCAACTCTAGTGGGATTCCAAGATCAACTTCGCTCGCTCACTTGATGGAATGCAGATATGGCCCAGACAACACAAAAACCCATCCTGAAGATGGAAATTATCGACAAATTCATTTGCACCCAAACTGTGGTACATGGTGGTGAAGTCTGGATCTCTATCATAGAGTTGGGTCCATCCAGAGGTCTCATGGCCACAATATTCTAGCACCGTGGTGAGTGCTGTAACTGGGGGTCTACTGAGGCAGTCAACAACGCAGTTGGTGCTTCCTATTTTATACTTGATGTTGAGGTGGAATTGCTGTAAGTATATCGACGATTCTTGATGGTAGTCATTCTATAATTTTCCTTGTGTCTGCATGAATTGCAGTGGCTTATGATCAGTGTGGCTGATTGTCTCCTTCCCAAGAATGTAATGTCTCCACTAGAGGCAGGCTTGCATAATGGAGTACATTTCTTTGTCATAAGTAGGGTACTTACAGACAACATCTGATAGTGTCTCACTGTGATAGGCCATGGGGTGGCCGTGTTGAGTGAGAATGACACCCACAACATAGTTTGAAGCATCTGTCTCGGTCTCAAAGGGTTGTTGTAGGTTTGGTAGTGAAAGTACTGAGGTTGAGCACAAGCGTTGCTTCAAATCATCGAACCCTTGTTGTTGGGATTGGCCCCACACAAATTTTTCCTTACCACCACCCTTGGTTATTTGGCTAAGGGCCCATGCAATATAAGAGAATCCCAACACGAACCTGTGGTAGAAATTGGCAAGGCCCAAGAAGTTTCGAAGCTCAATGAGTGTGGTTGGGGCTGGACAGTCACAGATGACTTGGATATTGGATGGATCCACATGTACGTCATGTTGATCAATGATCTAGCCTAGGTAATGGACCCTGTCAATGCCGAAGGAGTATTTTTCCAAGTTGGCATATAGCTTGTGCTATCGTAGGGTGTGCAGAACCTGTTGAATATGTTGGAAGTGTTCTACCCAAGACTTGTTTTAAATGAGAATTTCATCTAGATACACCACTACGAAAGTATTGTTGAATGGTCACAGGATATCATCCATCATCCTCATGAAAGTGGCTGGAGCATTTTTCAAACCAAAGGGCATGACCAACCATTCAAAAGGGCCTTCCTTTGACTTGAAGGTGGTCTTCCATACATATGTCTATTCTATCAGGACCTGGTGGTAGCTAGACTTTAGATCAATCTTACTGAAGTATTTGGACCCTGTGAGTTGATGAAGGAGGTCGTCGATTTGGGGAATTAGGTACCGGTTTCTGACTGTGATTTTATTCAGGGCCCGGTAATCAATGTAGAGTCGCCAGATTCCATCTTTCTTCTATACCAGCATGATTAGGTTCCTGCAAGGTGATGATATGGGACAGATGTGCCCCTTGTGGAGGATTTCTTGAATCTGTTGCTTGATCTCCTCATTCTTTAACATAGAGTGGAAATAGATTGGCCCATTGGGCAGCGGTGCGTCGGGGTTCAGATCAATGGGGTGCTTGACCTGACAGTGCAAAGGTACCCGAGTAGGTGAGGAGAAGATATCTGAGTATTCTTCGATGACATTATCTACTTGCTTCTGCTATGTGGAGAGGTTGGCTGCAGAGATCCTGGATGTGGCTGTGATCTTTCGCTCATTACGAGAGAGAATCACGAAGAAGACAAATATCCTCATCTGAGAGATGACATTCCTGCATTTCTTGGGAGAGATCAAGGAAATAACACTAAGTGGGATTGCCTCAGGTACCCTGCACAATTTCTTGTTCAAAGTAATAATAACACTATGAGACCTAGACTCATATACAACATGATGTTTCCATAAACAAGGTTGGCCCAAAAGAACATCACAAACTTTGAGAGGAGAAACATCACACAATACGTCATCTTTGAAGGGATTGATGTCATACAACAGTCGACAATGTTGGCTGACATGAAGATCACTTTATTGGTGGAGCGATCCAATGGTGTAGGGTTGTGGGTGTGGCATTGTTGACAAGGCCAACCACTTGAAAACCTCTTCTGAGATGAGCTTCTTCTGGCTACCACTATCAACGCTGAAGTGCAACAGGGTTCCTTTTACCCACATCTATGAATGGAAGAGGCGCTCTTCTTCTTCTGACTCATCTGGTTCATCAGGCTGGAGCTTCGTGGTAGAAATGGTGGCACTGGTTTCTGCGTCAATGATGCATCTTCCCCTTCTTGGTTCTGACTCATAGTCATGATCCACATCTGATTCATAGGCTTTCACTCTGGCAACCAATGACTTCTTTGAGCGACAATCAGTAGTTTTATGCCAAGGGCTCTTATGGAAGTCGCACCACTTCTCGGTATCTTTATTTTTCTTTCCGATGTCATTTTATTGCGGCTTGGACTGGTTGTCTTGATACTATCCATATTTTCTCTGTAATTTTTTCTATGGGTTGGGGCCACCATTTCCTGGCTTTTGCTGTGAGGGGTTCCCGGGCCCAAATTTCTGCATCTTTTGTTTGAGCTTCTGCTCAATTTTGGCGGCATATCGGTAGGTCGCTCCCAAGGAAGAGATGTACATAAATTCCATTTCTATCTGGATGTATATATGCAAAGCACCATGATACTTGAGCACCAGATGTCTCTCTGAATCTTTGATACCCAACTTGGTGCGCAATGTATGGAAGATATTTGTGAACTCTGGCACTGCTTGGTCTCTTTCTTGCAGTAGTGTCGTCCATTTGGTACAAAAGTCATTATAACTTCCAATAGGGTAGTATTGTTCCTTAATATCATCCCTGAAAGATTCCCAGGTGGTCGTGACTGTAAATAACGAGGGTTCCTCTGTTTTCATTTTCTCACAGAAAGTTTCCCATCAATCTTTGACACGGGGAACGACTTTGAGAAGCGCAAAAGTAATATTTTCTCTATTCGAAAAGTTATGGACAAAAAAATACCCTTCTGGTAGACTCAACAACTTGTCTACACCATATGCATCTATCTGACCTTCAAATACATGAATATTGAAGTTTATTTGTACCTTGAAGGGGCCGGTGCCTCCGCTCGAAGAAGATGCATCGCCTATTGGTAGCCGCCGAAGGATTTGCGCAAAACTATCCATCATCCCGTTCCTCTATTGCGTGATGGATTCCTTAAGAAACATTTTGAAAGGATCTCCTGTCCCATCATATTTATTTTTCTCCTGTCATGAGAGTTCACTTGTGCATCTGAGAGCTTTGGTCCTCAAGAGAAACAATCTTGAGACCCAATTCTTTGTACTCTGACCTCGTTGGGGACTTGCTGGAATGGTGACGGCTTATCTCTGACCTTGTGGGAAATAAGGTCGAAGGAGGTCCGCATTGAACATTGGGTGCAGGCCAAGGAATGGAGGAATGTTGAGCTCAAAATATTTATCCCCCACAGTCTTGGTGATGGTGTACGACCCATAATGGAGTGGGAAAACCTTCCGATGGGGTCCTGTAAGGTGTTCTTTCTGCAAGTGCAACAAAACTTTGTCGCCTACCTGAAAATTATGTGGTACCTGATGTTGATCATGACACTGTTTGTACTTGTCATTGGACTTTTGTAGGATATCCTGAACTTGTTGGAAAATGTGTTGGATCCACTCAATGAACTGGGTGGCTTTGTCAACTTTAGTTGGAGAAGGAGATGAGTCGGCCAAGGTAAACTCAAGGGGAAGTGCAACATCTATGGGAACCAATGGTTGGAATCCCAAACCCACCCGAAAGGATTTGTGGTTGGTTGAGATATGCAGGGTTCGGTTGTATCTATGTTGGACATAGGAAAGACTCTCATCCCATGTGTGAGGGTTGTTGGAATTATACATGCGTAGGATATGCACGATCATTCTATTTAGGACTTTGGTTTGGCCATCTGTCTAGAGGTGGAAGGTCGTGGATTTGGTGAGCTTGGTGTCCAACAGTGACCAGAGGCTCAACTTTAATGTGATGAGAAATCAACTATCCCGATCTGAGACAATGGTTTGTGGGATTCCAAAATGTACCCAGACTCGTTCAAAGAAGAGCTTGGCAATGGCTTCTGCTGTGATGCTCCTCTTGCAAGCAACCATAATCGCCATCTTAGAAAAGTGATCAACAACCATAAAAACAGAGTCATTTCCCCGCTTGGTGGATAGGAGGCCCAACATGTAGTCCATTGAGATGGATTCCCATGGCCTGTCAGGAGTAGGAAGAGGGGTGTACAGGCCTTGTTTCTTAGTGGTCGGTTTGGCAATAGCGCAGGCAGTGTAGGACCTGATATACTTGTTGACCTCTTATTGAAGGTTCGGCCAATAGAAATGTTTCTGTAGCATCACCACTGTCTTTTCAACAATGAAGTGTCTTTCCACCCGACTGTAGTGGGCTTCCCAGATCAGCTTCGCTCGCTCGCTTGATGGAACACAGATATGGCCCATACAACACAATAACCCATCTTGAATATGGAAATTATCGACAACTTCATTTTCACCCAACATTTGGTAGGTGGTGGTGAAGTCCAGGCCTATCTCATAGAGTTGGGGCCATCCATAGGTCTCATGGCTGCAAGAGTCTATCACCGTGGTGAGTGATGCGACTAGTGGTCTACTGAGGAAATAAAAATCAACGATGTGGTTGGTGATTCTTGTTTTATACTTGATGTTGAGGTGGAATTGTTGTCATTCTGTAATTTTCCTTGTGTATGCATGAATTACAGTGGCTTATGATCAGTGTGGATTGATGTCTCCTTCCCAAGAATGTAATGTCTCCACTGGCGGTAGGATTACACAATGGAGTACATTTCTTTGTTGTAAGTAGGGTACTTTGTAACAACATTTGATAGTGTCTCACTCTGATAGGCCATGGGGTGGTCATGCTAAGTGAGAATGAGGCCCACAACATAGTCTGAAGCATCTGCCTCAATCTCAAAGGGATGCTACAAGTTTGGTAGTGAAAGAACTGGGTTTGAGCACAAGAACTACTTCAAATCATCGAACGCTTATTGTTGGGACTGGCCCAATGCAAATTTTTCCTTACCACCACCCCTGGTTATTTGGCTGAGGGCCCATACAATATGGGAGAATCCCAACACGAATCTGCGGTAGAAATTGGTAAGGCCCAAGAAGCTTCGAACCTCAGTGAGTGTGGTTGGGGTAGGCCAGTCAAGGATGACTTGGATCTTGGCAGGATCCACATGTGCCCCATGTGTATTAATGATGTAGCCCAGGTAATGGACCCTGTCCATGCCGAAGGATAATTTTTCCATGTTGGCATATAGCTTGTGCTGAGCCAGGGTGTGCATAACCTGCTGAATATGTTGCAAGTGTTCTTACCAAGACTTGTTGTAAATGAGAATGTCATCTTGATACACCACTACAAAAGTATTGGTGAATGGTCACAAGACATCGTTCATCATCCTCATGAAAGTGGTTGGAGCATTTGTCAAACCAAAGGGCATGACCAACCTTTCAAAAAGGCCTTCCTTTGACTTGAAGGCTATCTTCCATACATCTGTCTGTTCTATTAAGACTCGGTGGTATCCAGACTTTAGATCAATCTTACTAAAGTATTTGGCCTCGGTGAGTTGATCAAGGAGGTCGTCGATTCAGGGAATTGAGTACCAGTTTCTGAGTGTGATTTTATTAAGGGCCCAGTAATCAATGCAAATTCGTCAGGTTCCATCTTTCTTCTGTACCAACACAATTGGGCTCCTGCAAGGTGATGCGATAGGACGAATGTGCCCCTTGTGGAGCAGTTCTTGGATATATATTTTGATCTACTCATTCTTTAACATAGAGTGGAGATAGATTGTCCCATTGGGAAATGGTGCGCTAGGGGTCATATTTATGGGGTGCTTGACCTGGTAGTGTAGAGGTACCCCGGTAGGTGAGGAGAAGATATTCGAGTATTCCTCAATGACCTGATCTACTTGATTCTGCTATGTGTAAAGGTCAGATGTAGAGACCCTGGCTGTGGTTGTGATATTTCGCTCATTCCGAGAGAAAATCATGAAGAAAACATACTTCCCTATCTGAGAGATGACCTTCATGCATTGCTTGGCAGAGATCAAGGAAATAACACTAGGTGGGACTAACTCAGGTATCCTGTACAATTGCATGTTCAAATTAATAATAAAACTACGAGGCCTAGACTCATATACAACATGATGGTTTCCATAAATAAGGTTGTCCCAAAATAACATCACAAACTTCGAGAGGAGCAACATCACACAATACCTCGTCTTTGAAGGGTTTGATGCCGTAGGAAAATCAACACTGTTGGATGACGCAGAGATCGCTTCCTTGGCGGAGCTATCCAATGGTGTAGGGTTGTGGGTGCGGAGTTGTCGACAAGTCCAACCTCTTGACAACATCGACTGATATGAGGTTCTTCTAGCTACCTCTATCAACGATGAAGTGCAACGGGGTTCCTTTTACCCACATCTGTGAATGGAAGAGGCACTCTCCTTCTTCTTACTCATCTAGTTCATCAGGCGGGATCTTGGTGGTAGCAACTGAGGCACTGGGTTCTACGTCAATGATCCATCTTCCTTTTTCTAGTTCTGACTTAGATTCAGAACCCACATCTGATTCATAGGATTTCACTTTGGCCACCAACGACTGCTTTGAGCGATAGTCATTAGTGTTATTCCAAGGGCTCTTATGGAAGTCACACCACTTCCTGGTATCTTTCTTTGTCTTTTCGATGTCCTTATTTTCTTGTGGCTTGGACTAGTTGTCTTGATACTGTCCATCTTTGCTCTGTCCTTTGTTCTATGGTTTGGGGCCACCCTTTCCTAGCTTTTTCTGTGAGGGGTTCCCGAGCCCAAATTGTTGCATCTTTTGTTTGATCTTCTGCTCGATTTTGACGACATATCGGTAGGCCACACCCAAGTATAAGATGTCAAGAAATTCCATTTCAGTCTGGATGTATCTATGCAGAGCACCACAATACTTGAGCACCACATGTTTCTCTGAATATTTGATAACGAACTTGGTGCACAAGGTATGGAATATATTTGTGAACTCTGGCACTGCTTGGTCTCTTTCTTGCCATAGTATGGTCCATTTGGTATAAAATTCATCATAACTTCCAACAGGGTAGTATTGTTCCTTAATAACATCCCTAAAGGATTCCCAAGTGGTCATGATTGTAAATAATGAGGGTTCCTCTGTTTCCTTTGGTCACATAAATTTTCCCACCAATATTTGACATGGGGAACGACTTTGAGGAGTGTAAAAGTAATATTTTCTCTATTAGAAAAGTTATGTACAGAAAAATACCCTTCTACTAGATTCAACCACTTGTCTACACCATCTTCATCTATCTGACCTTCAAATACAGGAATATCGAAGTTTATTTGTACCTTGAAGGGGGCGGTGCCTCCGCTCGAAGAAGATGCATCACTTGTTGGTATCCGTCGAAGGATTTACGCGAAACTATCCATCATCCCATTCCTCTATTGCATGAGATATTCCTCAAGAAACATTTTGAAAGGATCTACTATCCCTTCATATTTATTTTCTCCTACCATGAGATTTCGCTTGGGCGTTCGAGAGCTTTGGTCCTTAAGATAAACAAAGTTGAGACCCAATTCTTTGTACTCTTACCTCATTGGGGACATGCATTAAGATGAAAAGGAGCAGACCGCTCTGATAAAACTGATCCAGATTTTATGACAAAAATGAAATGACTACAAATTATTAATAGATGTTTAACACAGAATAACAGGGATACAATAAAACTAGTTTTCTATTCAACAAGGAAGTAAGCTGAAACTGTAAAATGCAGCGGAAAACAAGCTTGTTGGAATGGTGGTGACTTATCTCTGAGAAGAGATGTGACAAATATGCTCATTCGCAAGAATATGGTTACAATGAGGCTATGAAGGAATTTTTACAATAAAAAGGAGTGTCAAAAACCCTAGACATCCAAAAACCTAACCCTAGGAGTTGAAGCACCAAAAGTCATGTAGGCCCCATTTGGGTAAGTCAGTACATCAACTTCCTGAGGTCGTAGCTTTTGCATACGATCTCTATTTTAGGCGTATGATAGCCTGTTGGAAATATCTATCCAAGGAATAAACTTGATGAAGAAAATATCATGAATAAATATTTCAATTGGAAGATATCCAAAAAAACATCGCTTAGGGCCTCTAAATGGCTCTGGAAGTTCACGATCCAAAAAACTACTAAAAATAGTAAATTACCAAAATTTCCAGAAAGTTCTTTTGAGCCAACTAGAAAAGATGGGTGGCCACCGATATTCACCTGGATCTGGTGTTGTGTGTGCACAACAACCTCCCAATATTCTTGTCTTAGCATCTCTCTAACACAAGAAATTGGGCCCCCCTTCAATTCTTCCCATCAGAACCCTCACACTCTCTCCCTTGCACAATTGGCTACACCCAAGTTTTTTCCTCACGCTCTCCCCGTCTTATCATTTCAATTACTCCTCGGATCACTTCTACCTAACGATATGAACTTCGACAAGTCCCCTCTTCCTGCACTGATATATAGTGTACTGATGCACACATCCTTATTCCCCCTTTGCATTGACATGCCATTGATTTTCTCATAAGTACACCATCCACCTCCTTTTGAACTTAGCTGACGTGCTATCGCACTTCCAACAAACCTCACTGACACACCTCTTCATCATTGGTAATTTTTGCATGATCAACATCCTCTCACTGATATTGGTCACATGACTATCTTCACTGTTGGTTGTGGAGCCTGATTATCTTCTTGATTCAGAGGTCCTTGCTTTCAGCCATGTTTATACCCCATGAAGTATTTACACCCCAAAAGTATGTACACTCTTCCATGCGGGGGAGTGCAGAGCGGGGGTACCCCCTCTGCGGGGTCTGGGGGGGCTA
>SNQJ01S0105480.1:25588-41104 GCA_010110895.2 Picea sitchensis
AAATGGATTTCCTGGAAATCTCATCACTGGGAGATCTGTATCGATATGTTGTCAAAATCAAGAAAAAATTTAGGCACCAGAACAAACGGGAGTTTGGATTTGCAAATCCACAACAACCAAAGTATGATAAAGATAGTCCTAAAAAAAACTTCATGAAAACCCATCCAAGCCACATGAAAATAAGTGTCACGGGAAGACGAAGAAGAACACTGGAAAGTGGTGTGATTTCCACAAAATCCCCTGGCACAACATTGATGAATGTCGCTCAAAAAAATCATTGGTGTTCAATATCAAAGAAAAGGATCCAAACCCAAATTTGAAATATGACTCAGAAATTAATGGGAGAATACAGATCATCGATGCACACCCCACTACTACTGCCACAACCACAACAATTCAACCAGAAGAACCAACAGATCCTGAAGAGGAGGAGCACCTATTTCATTCAAATATGTGGGTGAAGGGGACCTCATTGCATTTCATTTTTGATAGAAAAATATAGAAGAACCTCATCTCAGTAGAGGTCATCAAATAGTTGGGATTGTCGACAAAACCACATCCGTAGCCATACAACATCGGGTGGCTTCGCCAGGGACGAGATCTTTGTGTCAGCCAGCATTGTTGATTTCCATACACCATCCATTTCTACAAGGATGAGGTATTATGTGATGTTTCCCCACTGGATTTTTGTGATGTTATTTTCGACCAATCATATATTTGGAAGCACCATGCTATTTATTAGTCTCGGCCCCTTAGTTTAATTGTTACTCTGGGGGTTCATCTCTAGAGGATACCAAAGATAGTTCCAACTATTGTCCCACCTAAACAGTGTTAAAGGTAGTATCTCATACTACAAAATTCAGCTTCTTCACAATCTGTTCAAAAGGTGAATAGAAGGACATGGAAACCACTGCAGCCTTAGTCCAAGCACCTTATGTCTGGTAGAAGCAGGTCGACAAGATTGAATCAAAGAGAAAATATTCCTTCTGCATGTTAGCACTATGTAATTCCCATAGGTTGTCAAGGATAGAAGAAATTGACAAAGGTAACTTACCAAAACCACTTTTGAAACTGGGATCTAGCCTTGCCCTTTTCAGAGAGGGATCTCTATGTATGTTTTAGATTTGCTCAGGTTTTAGATATTAGGCTAACTAAGAAGATCTGAGTTTGTTTGTTTGTTTATAAAATTTGGCTGAAGAATTGCATTAAAATTCCATTGGGCTATGGGGTATGTATTAAAGATTAGAATTAGATACAACTTTTATGAGGTTCCTTCATAGGGAAAGGTGGTGAGACCGTTGGATCTATTAATATTAAATGAGGTGAACTAGATAGAAAAATATGTGTGAGTCCGTTGAGCAAAGAATAAATCAAGAATTTATTTACTTAACTTCAGATGAAGAGCATATATACCATCAAAAGACTAGAAACATAGTGCACCAGAAAATTTTTGTTCGTTAACTTTATTTTAATGATTATAAAATGAAAACATAACGATCACAGAGAAAAGTAGAACATTTAACAAACAATTATAAACATCACCAATCAATCAAACGCAAGAATCATGTGAATAGCCTTTTTATTATTGATCGATCCCATTGAATAGATTACACAAATAGCTCCTTGGGTACAAAAATCAACCCTAAATACTTTGAAGTGAGAAGTATTTATACAATAGTTACATATGATCCTGTCATTAATGAATAGGATATTGTGGAGAAAAAATATAACTAACTAGATTACAAATCACAAAATAATAGGAATGTTACTAATCTATTTGAATCCTTGGTGTTGATTCTTGGGGGAGTAGTTGATGATTCTTCACTTTGACTTGATTGTCTTCAATATGTTGACTCGGAAATCCACATCACTTTTACTCAAGTAAAGAGCACAGGTCTTTCCATCTCTTTTGACTAGGGATGGAGACCTTGAGTAACTTTCTGTATATTTTGTCCATCTCAATGTACTTTGCAAAAGTAGCCATTGTAATAAAAATATACTTTATCTCATGTTGGATGTTCAGGTCCAACTGTAATGTTTCTAAGAAAGCCTTTCCAGTAATGCTTCCTTGTATGCCTGCAAATTTAGACACATCCTTTTCCACTATGTTGATATTTTGCGTGTCGTCTGACAGAGTGATGATCTTATAATTTATCACTAGTAGTCCAGGGAGTCCCTTCTTGTGCAGCATGTCAAACTTGCTAAAAAATATTTGTACTCCAATGTCCATCATCTGAGCTTTCTCCTCTAGATGCAACATCATTCCTTTCTTGGTCAAGACCTTCTTGACCTCAAGGATAGTCTTTGTCCTGTCTTCAATTTCCAATGCCTCCAACTCTTGCTTGGTCTTGGAGTTTAGGAACCCAATGAGCTCAGTGGCCTCTGTAGGATTCTCCTCTAATTATTCCCTTATCTTTTCAGTTGCTTGTCTGGCCTTCTGTACTAGTTCATTTTGTTCAAAGACAATTTGTATGAATGGCCATATCTCTACCATTGACTTGTTGATGTCCATCCAGATGTTTTCCTTGGCCTCAAACAAGGTTTTATCCATGACAGACTCCTTCTGCAACTTCTGTAATTATTGACTGAGTCTTTGTAATTTATGCATTTATGTGTTATAGCTGGCCTGGAACATGGACTTCAGGTCTTGGAGACTTTTAACCTCTTCTTTCAACTTTCTGATTTCCTCCCCTTGCAGTGACATATCCTCCATCGACTTTACCAGCTTCTCAAAGGCATCTGTAACTTTGACTGGGATGGATGATGGAATCTCGGCTGATGTCGTTGTTACTACTATAATAACTCCTATGAGAGAAACTGCATCCAGTGGGATAACAACCATCTGCACACTCTCTTATTTCTCTTTAACCAACTAGTATAACTCATCTTCCAACTCATTTATCTTGCATTCTGTTCCATTATTAATTTCAACATCTCCTCCTTGTGTTCTTCACTTTTAGCCATTTCCTTTGCTTGTGAATCTTCAGTGGCTGGAAGTTTCAATTGTTTTCTCAGAGATGCTATGTTAGCATTTTTCTTCTTCAATAGTTCCTCAGATGCCTTGAAATTAGAGGGGTCATAACCAATCTTCAGCACCCGCTCCTCTATGGATTTGATTTTATTATCCTTGGCCAAGGATGATATATTTTCTAGATTCAATTGATATTGGACATTGTTTAGAGACACTTGCAATATGGCAGTAATCAATGATGTGTTTGTTAGAGTGGAGAAAATCATCTCCTCTGTTTGCCTGTGCATGTCCATTTGATCTGTTGGATGGACTTCCTTCACATCAAACTCAAAAGATGATTTCTTGTAATCAGAAGTTGTCTTGGTGTTAGTGTCCTATAATGATAGGAGATCTGATGATTCAGATATTATTTGTGGGTCTCACGTTGAAGATCCTGGTTTGCTAGCATGTTATCTCCTCAAATAAGTTTTCCAAATTTATGTCATTAGGTGATAGGATGGTTATTAGATGAAGCATAATTGAAATTTTAAGTTAAAAAGTCTTTAAATTAAGTTCTAGACTTGTGTTTTCAAGAAATTTTGAGTCTGTACTTCAAATGTAAAAAATCTCAAAAAACAGGTTTCGGTAGCTAAGGACTAGTTTTCAATGCATTGTAGTCTACCGAAAGATTTCACTTTCGGCAACTAAAACAGTGGTTGTGGGGGGATCTAAGCTATCGAAAGCACAGAAGACTATAAACGGTCAGCACGTCAAATTAAAGTTCTCAACCGTCAACTACGAGCGCCATGATGCTTTATTAGCTGCCGAAAAGGACTAAAGGAGATCATATTGTTATCTGGGCGATCCATGCTTGGTTATAATGATTTTTTATGGTGTTTTATTAACCGTAAACCTATCAAATCTAAGAGTCTTGCCATTATTTTGGATCTTCCATAATCCAATATCCTTTACCATCCTTTCTTTCACTTAAATGATCATGTGGCCCACTCTTTCTCTCCTGATCGAGTATTGAATTACCATTATGATTTGAAACCCTTTGTTTGCCAAATGTATTTCAAAAGCTGATTTTCCATTGAAATATCTCCCTCATATCTCGCATTTTCTTTTGATGAGCCTTAATTCATCCTCCATCAGTGTTTTTTGTCTCCCCAAGCCCGATTCCATTGTATTGCAGGTGTTTACATTGATTTACATATGAAGAAGGGAGGAGCTCTGCTCAAAAAAGAGCTCAATGATATATCATATTTGGAATCTCGTCCTAAGATTTGCTAGATGTTCAGAGATGTTGGATGCTACAGGTATTGTTAAAAACTCCAAGGATTTCACCAAGGAGTGGCTGAGGCATTTTCCTTAACCTTTGATGGAGCCAAGGCCAAGGTGGGAACAATTGAGATGTAGGTTGATGAGGCCATTATTGCAGTAGCAACAGAGTTACCTGGGACTAGTGAAAGATGGTTTAAAACAACCATTACTAAAGACATTGAGTTCGGGTCTTATCTCAAGCCTAAACACAAATGCATTATCTGGCAAAAGGATACTCCTAGGTTTTACCTTGAAGAGAAATGGAAACACTTACTCAAGGCTATTCAGGTTTACATTACATGTGAAGGTAGATATGGTAGAGTGATGCTCTACCATTTCAAGCTCATGAACCATTTTATTGGTAGGTGTTCTTTGAATCTACCCTTATACCTACATAAGAGTTTGAAAAAAATGGCACACCAAGTTCAAGCCAAGCCTAGCAAGGTGCAGGGCAGGCTTTTCCATCACAGTCTCATCAAACTCAAAGTTCTTGAACAGTTGTAGAGGAGGGATAGGAGTTGGGAACATCTTCATTTCTGGGGTGAATTTGAACCAGAACCCCAGCCTAAGGACAAAAAGAATACTCCATCCACTAAATCTTCAACACCACAGAGTAGTAAAAGGAAAAGAAGAGTCATTTCCCCAGTAATGGCAGAGGATACATCCTCTTCTTCTAAGTCCAATAGAGCCAAAAAGATGCTCGATTTCAGTCAAGCTACAAAAGGGCAAGCTAGTGCCCCTGACAAAAATGTCTTGAATATTCCTTATACAGATTCAGAGGAGGATTTAGAGTCAGTGGAAGGAGAGATTCCTGAATAAGCTGCTCCTGAAGAGGCACCTTTTTCACCAAAGGTCCCAGACCTGGAGATTCCTGAAGCATCGGCAAGCAAAGCAAAGAAATCAGCATCAAGAAAGATCAAAAATCTTGAAAAAGAATTCATGGAGATAAGGCTGCTAGAAAGGGTGGTTAAATCCCAAAATGAGATTATCAAACAGACAACATCAAAGGTAAGAGACTGTTTCGAAAGGCTTACTAAAATGCATATTAAATTGGAAAAAAGAAATCAAAGGGTGCTCGAAGAAGAAAGGAAGTTATACAAGATGGTTAGATGTTTGAAAACTAAATTTATGCTTAAATATGCCAAGCTCATAGCACATCCTGGCTTAGAATATCTAGCAGAGGATGCAGAAAAGCCTAAATGAAAAACCTTCAAGCTTAAAGCTCTGAAAGAATTCCAGCTTTTGAAGTATTGTGAAGCTTTTGTAAAACTGTGGTTTTGGAAGCTTAATTGTTTTCCTCAAGGCGATGTGAGCTACCGAAAGCTCTGCTTTCAGCAACTAATCCTACTCTATTTAATACCTGTAAGCCACCAAAAATGCAAAAACTAGCAGGATGCTCATATTTTTGCTCAGAACGAAGATTTTTGTTTCCAGGTCATTTGGAAGGGGTTCCAAATGAAATATAAATATTAAAAGGATACATATCATCATCCTCTTCCAGTTTTTGAGGCAGATGTTAAGGCAAGAAGGTTAAGTGGCTTTTCAATTTTTGGTAAAAAATTGCTTATTTGTCAAAACAGAATTTTGAAGTGCCTTGTCATCACTTTGAAAATTATTGAAGATGTCAGATATTGTTGAAGCTATCGAAGATTGTTGAAGATTTAGTTGTTAAAATTTTGACCCTTAAATTAGGACTTGATCCTACATATCATACTAGTTTTGATTTTATTATATTTTAAGTATTTCAGATCCATTTTTATAGAATCTAGAATTGTTATGTAAAGGCTATAAAGCCTATGACTCTTAGAAAAATATGATTTGACTTGGGGGGACCTTAATGAAAGGATGTCATGGAAATGTCATCACCTACTGTAAAAATGCTCAAAGGTTGTAAGCGAATGTAATGGATAAATACAAAGACACTTTATTTCCAGATTCTTGTGTCATTTTTCTGTGGTGAAGTTTTCTTGATGTAAATTGTCATTCTCTTGTTTCTCATATTGTTTTTATTTTATCATTGCTTATAAGAAGAGTATGCTCAGGATTTTTCTTGGACATCCTGATCTGGCTTAAAAACAATGTTTATGTTTTCTTCCGAAGATTGAATGCAGAATTCGGATAAGCTCTGTTCTGCATTTGAAATGATCCCTGGTCTTTTCCTCCTTCCATCTCAAAAATTATATGGATCCACTGATGTGATTGTCTTGCCTGGTTATATATGTCTCTGTTATTTATTTATCAAATTGTCTTTAATATTTGACTCCATTTTTCCCAATGGTCCTTTTTTATGTCTCAACCAAACCAATTAAAGATCCATAAACAAACCCATGTGCTGCATAACTACCCTGATATCCTATTCCAAACAAATCTAAATTTGACAGAGAGACCCCTCTTTGAGTCTTGGAGGGCTATATCCCTGACTCAAAGTGGGTTTTTGGTTACCCCTGCCGATTTCCTCCTCAGCCTAGGAAATTACAGGGTGATAACATAATGGTGACCATACTGGGGAGATTTCCCCAGTAGTACACTTCAAATTTCCAGATCTAATCATTGATGGTGGACAGTGACCAGACACAAGAAGACTAATATCATTCACCTAGCAATTCCAATCTCCAGATTAGTTCCAATTCAAAGACTCCACTGGAGGAAGAACCTGAAACATGGCAATGCAACCTGGAAAGATCAGGGATTCGAACTCAAATTGTATCCAAGACATCATTGGCTTTATCTGTAATTATATTCTCTCCTATTATAACCCTGGTCAAGAATTAATTGCCGAAGCTCATAATGATCATTTTCAAGCTGAAGAAACTCAAAGGATTTAGCCTTTACCTATAGCTCTTGTATGCACTCCCATATTTGTAGATAGCTCGATAAGACACAAATATCATGCTTCATATCCTACCATTTTTGAAATTCCAGTTAACCATAAGCCCCTTGCTTTACCCCTTATATCTGCAAAGATCCCAGACAGATACAAGCCCCTAGATTTTCCTCTTGTCTCCATGACTTCCCTGAGAATTATAACAATAATCTGCCTAGGTTTGATGGAGAGAATGCCAATATCACTGCTGAAAAACACATCCAGAGGTTTGAATATTTCCTTGACCTTTATGAGGTTGAAGATGATGATGTCTATATCAGGATATTTTCCCTGTCTTTGTAAGGTAAAGTTAAAAATTGGTTCAAAAATCTCCCAGTTGCTAGCATTAGCAATCTTCATCAGTTCATGCAAGTTTTCTTAGATAGGTAGGTGATCATGGGAAATGTTTTCCTCATCCTAGAAGAGTATGACCACCTGAAAAGAAATCCAGGTGAGATAGTGCATCAATTTTCAGCAAGGTTCAATAAGGTATATCATTCAATACCTGTGAATATAAGGTCACCTCCTGGTCTAGCTCAATTGCATTACCCAGATGCCTTTGATCCAGAAATGACATTCTAGTTAAGAGAAAGAGACACTTCAACCCTTGAGGAAATGCAAAATATCGCAGTTGGCGTAGAAGCTAATCTGGTGAACAAAAGGTCCAAGCTAAGAGCAGAGGAAAAGGCTAGAACAGAAAAGAAATGGATGACATCTTCAAAAGTGAAGCTAGATGTCTTGGCCAACACTGTAAAAGAGATGATGCAAGAAATTAACAAGTAAGAGGAACTTGTTGTTCAAAGACCTCATATCCCACTAGTTCTAGAAACAACAAAGGTCAATATTCCCAAAAAGTTTGCAGCTCAACCATGGTATCAATGACTGAAAAATGATAGTTTCATGTACTCAATTCATGATACAGTCGAAGATGAAGTTCAAAATCAGACGATGGAGGAAGATTCTCCTGATATGATATGCATGTTCAATGGCATTTCATCCATGGATGATTCACCCAAGATTGATTGGTACGATGACAATTATGATCACAATGCAGAAAGTCTTGGGGTAAGTGGACATACTTTACCCTTATGCTTCTCTTCTTTTAAATTTTTGAAGGAAATTTCTGAACAAGTGATAAATATCAAAGAAGGTAAATCTTTTGATGAGATAGTGAAGGATGTTAGTGTTGAGAAAGAGGCTATTTCAAATCCAGGATTACAATATCCAAGTTTCTCTGATTTTCGAAGTTCAGGGGAAAATTCAGAGCCCAAAATAGAATTCAACACACTGGAATGTAACTCTGTACCATTAGATGATAATTCACTTCAAATTTTGAAGGAGGAAAATGCAGAAAATTTTCAAGAAAATGCAAACTGCCTTCCCCTATGTTTTGCCTCACTCCTGAGAAAACATTGCCAACAGATTGTAAACAGTAAGAAAGAGGAATGTTCTAATGCATCAGTTGAGGAGAAAAAGGATGATACGGAAGCTGATCTAGAGGTACAGTCACTGAATCTTTTTGAAGGCCAAATATCAGATGAAATCTCGAACCCTGAGACAGGAGATGAGTTGATTCATTTTGATTCACTGCCTTTATGCTTTAATTCATTTCATATTTTGAGAGGGAATATTGGTTAAATTTTGGTAGAAAGTCATAGAGTAAGCCATGAAGTATCAGTACAGCCCATCACACCCTCATCTAAACCATTATATGACCCAATAGCTGATATTTTGGATGGTTTGTGTTCTCAAAATCATTTTCCATTTACTCGTAATGATTTCAAGGACTGTTATGATATGGATATGATCAGACAATTAGCCCCAATGTCTTTTTCGGTAGGATTATTAGAAAAAAAAACCATCGGATCAAATACAAGCATGTTTTGAGTCACTTGAAGACATAGAAAGCACATGTGTGGCACCTGGTCATGAGGTTGAATTGATTGATTCAGAATGCCAAGAAATATTCCAAGTCTATATTGATCCTATAGGTGTCTATATGGAAAACTTTTTTATCTCAAAACAACCATACTTTTCCAACATTTATGTCACTCTGCCGATTTATCAAACTCCCTATGATGATGATCAGGCTCACAATCATTTTCAGATACCCTTAACTAACCTATTTCTAAATCGGGTGAAAAACATTGAAAGGGCCAAGGTACCAGATCCAACCTTTGACTAGTTATACTGGATATTTCATATTGATTAAGAGCAAGCATTCTCAGGTTAGAATAGGATGTATGTATATAAATAAGATCATCAGATCATCATTTTTATCATATTTACAGTATCCAAATAATCTTGCTAGGCAAGTATGTGGTTTATTTTGTTTTATGTTTTACTTCAAAGACTCAGTCAAGGTCAGAATGGAAAATCGGCTGATTTTCAGTCACTAAGGTGCAGGACAGATCAAGATACAGGTTGTGAGATCATCCCAATAGATAAGGCATTGATTTACGAATCTAGAGATCTGAGATTCTTGACACCTCCTCAGGAGTTTCCATCCCCAATTGGAGCCTATGTTAGTGTCCTATAACGATATGAGATCTGATGATTCAGATATTATTTGTGGGTCTCATGATGAAGTTCCTGGTTTGCTGGCCTGTTATCTCCTCAAATAAGTTTTCCAAATTTATGTCATTAGGTGATATGATGGTCATTAGATGAAGCATATTTGAAATTTTATGTTAAAAAGTCTTTAAATTAAGTTCTAGACTTGTCTTTTCAAGAAATTTTGAGTCTCTACTTCAAATGTAAAAAATCTCAAAAAACAGGTTTTGGTAGCTAAGGACTAGTTTTCAACGTGTCGTAAGCTATCGAAAGCTTTCACTTTTGGAAGCTAAAATAGTAGTTGCGGGGTGCTCTAAGCTGTCGAAAGCACAGAAGACTGTAAACGGTCAGCACATCAAATTAAAGTTCTCAACCGTCAACTATGTGTGCCATGATGGTTTATTAGCTGTCGAAAAGAACTAAAGGAGATGATATTGTGATTTGGGCGATCCATGTTTGGTTATAATGATTTTTTATGGTGTTTTATTAACCGTAAACCTATAAAATCTAAGACTCTTGCCATTATTTCGGATTTTCCATAATCCAATATCCTTTGCCATCCTTTCTTTCACTTAAATGATCAAGTGGCCCACTCTTTCTCTCCTGATCGAGTGTTGAATTACCATTATGATTTTAAACCCTTTGTTTGCCAAATGTATTTCAAAAGCTGATTTTCCATTGAAATATCTCCCTCATATCTCGCATTTTCTTTTGATGAGCCTTAATTTATCCTCCATCAGCACTTTTTGTCTCCCCAAGCTCAATTCCACTGTATTGTAGGTGTTGACATTGTTTTGCAGATGAAGAAGGGATGAGCTCTACTCAGGAAAGAGCTCAATGATATAGCATATTTGGAATCTCATCCTGAGATTTGCTAGATGTTCAGAGATGCTAGATGCTACAGGTATTGTGAAAAACTCCAAGTATTTCACCAAGGAGTGGCTAAGTCATTTGTCTTAACCTTTGATGGATCCAAGGCCAAGGTGGGAATAATTGAGATGCAATTTGATGAGGCCATTATTGCAAAAGCAATAGAGTTACCTGGGACTAGTGAAAGATGGTTTAAAACAACCATTACTAAATACATTGAGTTCAGCTCTTATCTCAAGCCTAAACACAAATGCATTATCTAGCAGAAGGATACTCCTAGGGTTTACCTTGAAGAGAAATGGCAAGACTTGCTCAAGGCCATTCAAGTTTACATTACATGTGAAGGTAGATATGGTAGAGTGATTCTCTACCATTTCAAGCTCATGAACCATTTTACTTGTAGGTGTTCTTTGAACCTGTCCTTCTACCTCCATAAGAGTTTGACAAAAATGGCACACCAAGTTCAGGTCAAGCCTAGCAAGATGCAGGGAAAGATTTTCCATCACAATCTCATCAAACTCATAGTGCTTGAACAATTGCAGAGGAGGAATAGAAGTTGGGAACATCTTCTTTTTTGGGGTGAATTTGAACTAGAACCCCAGCCTAGGGACAAAAGGAAGACTTCATCCACTAAATCTTCAACATCACAGAGTAGTAAAAGGAAAAGAAGAGCCATTTCCCTAGTAATGGCAGAGGAGCCAACCTCTTCTTCTAAGTCCAAGAGAGCCAAAAATATGCTCGGTTTCAGTCAAGATACAGAAGGGAAAGCTAGTGCCCCTCACAAAATTGTCTTGAATCTTCCTTATACAGATTCAGAGGAGGATTTAGAGTTAGTGGAAGGAGAGATTCCTAAACAAGATGCTCCTGAAGAAGCACCTTTTTCACCAAAGGTTCCAGACCTGGAGATTCCTGAAGCATCAACAAGCAAATCAAATAAGTCAGCATCAAGAAAGATCAAAAAGATTGAAAAAGAAGTCATGGAGATAAGGCTACTAGATAGGGTGGTTAAATCCCAAAATGAGACTATCAAACAGCCATCATTAGAGGTAAGAAACTGTTTCGAAAGGCTTGCTAAAATGCATATTAAATTGGAAAAAATAAATCAAAGGGTGCTCGAAGAAAAAAATAAGTTATACAATATGGTTAGATGTTTGAAAACTAAATTGATTCTTAAAGATGCCAAGCTTATAGCACATCCTGGCTTAGAAGATCTAGCAGAGGTTGCAGAAAACCTAAATGAAAAACCTTCAAGATTAAAGCTCTGAAATAATTCGAGTTGTTGAAGTATTGTGAAGCTTTTGTAAAACTGTGGTTTCAACAACTTATTCGTTTTCCTCAAGGCACTGTTAGTTGCCGAAAGCTCTACTTTCGACAGCTAATCCTACTCTGTTTTATACCTGTAAGACACCAAAAACACAGAAACTAGCAAGATGCTCATCTTTTTGCTCAGATYGAAGATTTTTGTTTCCAAATCATTTGGAAGGGGTTCCAAATGAAATATAAATATTAAAAGGATACAGATCATCATCCTCTTCCATTTTTTGAGGTAGATGCTAAGGCTAGAAGGTTAAGTGGCTTTTCAATTTTTGGTAAAAAATTGCTTATTTGTTAAAACGGGATTTCGAAGTGCCTTGTCATCACTTTGAAAATTATTGAAGATGTCAGATATTGTTGAAGCTGTCGAAGATTGTTGAAGATTTAGGTTTTAAAAGTTTGACCCTTAAATTAGGACTTGATCCTATATATCATACTAGTTTTGATTTTATTCTATTTTAAGTATTTCAGATCCATTTTTATAGGATCTGGAACTGTTATGTGAAGGCTATAAAGCCTATGACTATTAGAAAAATATGGTTCGACTTGGGGGGACCTGAATGAAAGGATGGCATGGAAATGTCATCACCTACTGTAAAAATTCTCAAAGGATGTAAGCGACTGTAATGGATAAATACAAAGACACTTTATTTCTAGATTCTTGTGTCATTTTTTTGTGGTGAAGTTTTCTTTATGTAAACTGTCATTCTCTTGTTTCTCATATTTTTTTTATTTTCTCCTTGCTTATAATAAGAGTATGATTAGGATTTGTCTTGGACACCCTGATCTGGCTTAAAAACAATGTTTATGTTTTCTTCTGAAGATTGAATGCAGAATTCGGATAAGCTATGCTCTGCATTTGAAATGATCCCTGATCTTTTCCTCCTTCCATCTCACAAATTATAAGGATCCACTGATGTGACTGTCTTTCCTGGTTATATATGTCTTTGTTATTTATTTATCAAATCATCTTTAATCTTTGACTCCATTTTTCCCAATGGTCCTTTTTTATGTCTCAACCAAACCAATTAAAAATTCATAAACTAACCCATGTTCTGCATAACTAGCCTAATATCCTATTCCAAAAAAATCTAAATTTGACAGAGATATCCCTCTCTGAGTCTTGGAGGGGTAGATCCCTGAGTCAAAGTGGTTTTGTGGTTACCCTTACCGATTTCCTCCTCGGCCTGGGAAATTACAGGGTGATAACACTTGGGATCGGGGCTTGTGCTTGTAAGAATGCCATATGCATTCTTCCCTTCTCTGTGTCAAATGTAGACAGTAATCTATGTTGAGTTGTAGATGTTTGTTTCCAAAACTTGGCATATGTGATGTTATTCAGAAGTTCATTCTTTTGCTTGATCATTTTGTATTTGTCAAAGATACTTGATCCTCTTGGTTCCTGGGAGGACTTAACTGACAATGTAGTGTCTGTTTGTTTCTTGGATGAGGATGTGAACACTATGTGTTGGCTGCCTGAGAAAACTAATGAATGTGGTCCCTCCATAACTATAGTGGATTGTGTTTCTCCTTCTCTAAACCTATCTGGTATGTGGCTAATCTTAGTCCTTTTCCTATAAACTTGGAAGTCCTCAACTGACACCTCTGTGATTGAAGGTGAAACATCTTTCCTAAAACTTCTTTCCTGACTCTCTTTTCTACTTGTTATGAGAGGTAGTGACAATGGCAGGTTCTTCTTCATTTTCCAGCAATGTGTTTTCCTACCAGTCTGTCTGATTCATAAAATTTTCTATCTCGGGCTTTGGCATATGAGCATAAGGAGAAGTCTTTTTTTTTAGCCTTATTTCTGATATGATGCCAAAGGGGTCATAAATCCACAGGAAACTCAAACTGAAATTCATTTCTTTCAAGAGATTGTTGGCCTCTTCTCCTGCAGCTCTGTTGTTACATATGAAAGAACCAATCTGGCTCTTGATCTTGAGTTGTTGCTTCTTCTTGAATTGTACGAATTAGATGTCATCTGAGTTTATCATATGCCTGATGTATTCCAAAGAAAATATTTTGATAGGGAGGTATTGTGGCAGTTTATATGGTGGCAATTCACACCCATATACTCTGATCTCGGTATGGTTCTGGTAAAGATACCAATCCCCTATTTTGGCTAAGTTTGATAGGTGAAGAATTCTCTGGACCTCCTCATTTATCCTTGGTTCCATCCTGCTACCGAGAATGCACACCACTGGATGGTAAACCCGATCGATGAAGTGTTTGAAGATGAACTCAGATGAGTTCTTCCTCACTAGTGATGTCCAAGAAGTCACTGATTGAGGGTTCCCGTATTGATCCAATTTATGGAGAGCACAAGAAAACCTGTCTTCTTGGAAGAAAAGGGACAGGTACACCAGCACTAAGGAGTACCTGAACATTCCCTCTATTGAGAACTTGAAGCATTGTTCATTCATATTGTTAGTCAGATACTGACCGAAATTGAACTGAGTTGTAGCTTTCTCTTCTGTGGAGAAAATAGACAGAAAACCCAGGATGGGTTCATCTACCCATTCATCAGAATAATATCCTAGCAGGTAACTATAATTTCCCCAAGGTTGAGCCCTATTGTAAATCATGTCTATGAATTATAAAGCTTGCATTATGAATTGTAATTATGTTTTATAGGTTGGTGAGCCAAGTTTATATAACCTGGTGGGCTTATGTGTTATTAGGCCGGAGAGCCTAAGTGTTAAGGCTGGGAACCTACTTTTGTATATGTAATCATGCAGAACATTAATAAAAAAATATAAACATCATTGTGTGCAGACTGACCACGTTGAATGAGTGATGGGGGACTAAGCTTCCACAGAGTAGGTAAGGGATTGGGGGATGGAAGGTTGGAAAGAGAGGCTAAGTGTTGAGCCTAGGGGCTTAAGTCCTTGGGAATAATATTTTAATATTATTCCAAAATCCATGTGAAATATATGTTTTGTCCTAAATTCCTGGAGAGTAACGCATGCTGATGGAGTGCATGCAGCTTCATGGGTGACATGTGTCGACCCAGGCACATGTAGTTAAAAAACTGCAGACGTAAGTCATTGGGGGGGCTCGGTCATTCTGTCATCCTCCACCTGAGTTCATCGTGATGCATGTCTGAACCTATTTTGCCTCTGCGTCTACATTTGCTTACCCGTGCACCGTGAAGGAAACCTTCATGAGAAAATTGTTTGCTCTTGCATTTTTCCTTTCTCCACTTGAGTCGCTTTGCCATTCCCCATCCTCAATGAATTTTGTTTAGCTCTGCAATAAACCTCTGCGTTGATTCCTGGTCATGCACCCTGAAACCAATGGAAAACTCACAGACTGAGCTGTGTCTCCTGTGAAGTATAAGCACCCTGTAAATGTCTAAACCGTGTTGTGTCTTAGTGTGGATTGTTGCCATTTTTGGATGTCCATACCCAAATTCCTGTTGCTGATGTCACCGTGAGTTAACCTAATTGCTATTGTTGTTGTGGTTATCCTCAGCGTGTGGGAATTGAGTCGGAAGGGGATGAAGAACTGGGTTTTAAGGACCTTAGTTGAAGAGGCAGTCTGTCAGGACTGTGAGAAGTTATTTTCAGGTGAAGGAGTTTGTTGGGAAGTGATATTCTTCTAGAGAAAGTCCAGCATGAACTACGGAGCTCTAAGACTTCCT
>SNQJ01S0105481.1:0-19918 GCA_010110895.2 Picea sitchensis
TATGGAATGTTATTTTTTATTCCATTTAATGAATAGGTTGATGACACATCACCACTAAATATGGAGTATAACCATTTCCCTCATCCACATGTTTTCATGCTATAGACTCTTTGGCCACTTGATGTACAACTATTAGGAAAGTTACTTTAGACACAACCTTTTTAGGAGAAGATGAAGTCTAGAACAGACGTATGGTTCAATTCTCAAGTCAAGGAATTGATCTTCTTCATCTATTACCACAAAGGAATCCTTACTAAGATTACAAAAACTATTCTACATTAACTCCTCTAAACACCCTAAATTAGAAACAACCATGTCCACTTCAAGCTTCATAGCAGAAAGATATTGTACTTCAGATGTTAACAAAACAAAAAATTATATTAATTTGTAGTATTTATGTTCAAAGAAAAAGGAAATCAAACAATTTTGTACTTATTTTTATCTTAGCATTCTTGCTTAGCTTTATAATCATTTTTTATCAATTTTGAATATTTTTAATGCATATTTTCTAGTAGAATATAGATTGGGTATTGGGAATTGAGAGTGATGTGAGGGGGGAAGGGTCATAGGAGTTTCCACCTTCATGTGGTTGGCCCTGTTCAGTAGAGAATAATTTATTGGAGTAATTTAATCTTGGAGCAAACCTCCCTCGATCCAATGGAGTAGCAACATAGTCAATGTTGACTTCGTTGTTGCTCCTTCAGATCGAGGGAGGTTTTCTCCAAGATTAGATGACTCCAATAAATTATTATTGAAACCAAGAGGATATTATTCAAGAGTTCTATTTAGTTATATATCTATCACGTTTGTAGTTTTTTCTCATCAACTAAATCCATGTTTGAATCTAGAATGATGAGGGGCTCGTATAAAAATAAGGCTTATAAGGTGGTTGGAAGCACTGCCAAGGTATGTACTGACATTCTCATAAAAATGCATCTTAGAGTAAATAATGCTACCAATATGAGTTGTATTCATTTTATATATATTTATGGAGGTTGAATGATTCGACACTGTAGGTATTAGACAAACATAATACATAATGATGGATGAATGTGATATTATCCAAATCATTTTAATAACTATTTAATTTGAATATGTTTCAAGTACCTTGAATGGGATCTCATATGTCATAATTTTATTTTTTCTTGATCATTTTAATATTTTATACATTTGAATGCTTTCTTATGTTGATAGATTTACACCTAATATAAAGTAGAGGACATGAAGAAAATCACCAAGGATTGGGAAACAAAATAAAAGGGTTACACAAAGTAGTTAGAAGAATCGTTTGGTGTAGATCTTGGAGGTAACACATTGGCCTTGGTGTTTTTGTTGATCTACAAGCCTTATTTTGTGTGTTTGTTGATCCAGAGCCTTCATTGTGTGTTACCAAATGGTTTAAAAAATAACTCTTTCTTTGTAGTTATATTCTTTATTTCAAATACCACCATGGTTAAAGAAAAATACAGTTATGTAGCAATAATAAGTTGTCAATCTAGTGTTTGTAGGCTATTTTTGTTGTGGATATATGCTTCTTAATTTTTTTATTTTTATTAGGACAAACATAAAAATTCCAAGCTTTAGAAAAGGCTATAATTAAGGCCTTAGATAGACATGTGTGATGGTTATGGTTTTATTTTGATGTTCGAAAGAAGCATAGGAAGTTTAATATAGGAGTTTTTTAGGACATAATTCATGTACATTTTGTTTTTTCTTTATTATTTCCTAGGCCATAGGACCATCATCCCTCATATTTGAGGTTTCCATTTGTCTTACATGCTTCCCAATGTGGACCATGCATAATTGCCTTAATCCTTTATAGTTCTCTTTGAACCTCTTCTTCCTCTCCCTTGGGATCATTATATACTCAATAATTCACTAAGCCATTAATATACTACCAAAATATTCCCTAAGCAATCCTCAACATATGACTAAAGTGGGGAGTGGAAATAACTCTTGAAATCTGTTACAAACAATGCCTAGAAAAGCCCATTTTTTGCAAGTTGAAATTTTCCCTAAGTGCCAATGACAACAAGTCCATTTGTATCATGAAAATGTGTGCCAAGTATGGTATGCCTAAAAAAGATTCCTCATGCCCCAATTTTTCTATATGATTGTCATTCCATACTTCTAGCTTGGATTAGATTGAGATATACGTTTTTACTCCTACAAAATTTCACAAAGGTTGATATCCTTATACAAACTACTGTTGGAGTGAGGGACTATCGTCCTTGGTTGTACTCCTTGTATGGACCACATGTGTGACCTTTATATGCCCTATAGAAACCCTTGGACTGGCTAACAACTGGGACAAATACCTCTGCCTACCATTGTGCCCAAACCCTCTCCCTGCAACTGTTGAAGAATAAGCTATAAGCCCTAATTCGGCCTATGAATTGACTCACTCTGCAATAGAATTTCTTAGCTATTGTGCCTTTAACCACTCTAGATCACTCATTGCACCCTGCAACTATAATCTGGTTAACGTGATCTAAAAATGATAACTTGTGTCCATTGGCTTTGAGTCTGCTATCCAATAATTGCATTCATAAAATTGAAGGAATTTAAATCACATATGGTCACGGTTTTTATTTCATGTATTATGTGTTGATCATCCTTGACATTGCACTTAACATTTTCATGTATTGAATCCTTACTTTTTCATTTCTAAATCAGATGTATCTCTATTGTTGACATGTGATGTCAACAATGTGGATGTATCTTGATAATGACTAAGTATTTGTGATGATCACATGGACATGGTGAATTCTTTAATATCATGGTTACATCTCATGCTCTTAATTCAAGTCTTGTGGTGACATTCTATATTAAGTTCCATTGATATATGATTAACATGGGAATGAAACTTTTCTATCATTTACATGATTCCATGATTGATTCCTTTGGTTGCAATAAAATCCCACTCCTCCAAGTCCTTAGAGATGCCTTTTTATCCCTTCTAAAATGTTGAGTTCCTGCCCCCTTTTGTGCAACTAGATTTCCTAAAATAGACCAAGTGTGGATGTGGCTTAAGGAGGCTCAACAAGGTAAGAATATGATTTAATGGAATTCCCAATAAAGTGGGATGGTTGAGGCTATCTAACCTCCACTACCCACTCACTAAAAACAATATTCTTCCAACTGTTGCTTTTTTAATTAAGCAATAAAACAAAGTTCCTCAACATAAAACACCAACCTTTCTTCATTGTTTACTCTTTTGGATAATGTTAAAAGGGAAAGGATATGATTTTTCTTATATATAAAAACATACTGAGAAATGTTTAAATTTTGTTGGATTCAACATGCATAACATCCAAAATGAATCCCTTTTTCTAGTACTCTTGAGTCCTTGGGATGGAATTAGCAATAAAGCAAACCCAACTAGACAAAATATAACCTCTTCTATGATTGCAACCATACTTCAAATGAGAAATATGGAATGCTATTTTTTATTTCATTCAGTGGATAGATCGATGACACATCAACACTAAATATGGAGTATAACCATTGTCCTCATCCACATGTTTTCATGCTATAGACTCTTTGGCCACTTGATGTATGACTATTAGGAAATTTACTTTAGTCACAACCTTTTTAGGAGAAGATGAAGTCTGAAATAGACGTATGGTTCAATTCTCAAGTCAAGGATTTTATCTTATTCATCTATTACCACAAAGGAAGCCTTACTAAGATTACAAAAAGTATTCTACATTAACTCCTCCAAACACCCTAAAGTAGAAACAACCATGTCCACTTCAAGCTTCACAACAGAAAGATAAGATATTGTACTTCAGATGTTAACAATTTTTTTTTTTATATTAATGTGTAGTACTTATGTTTAAAGAAAAAGGAAATCAAACAACTTTGTACTTATTTTATCTTAGCGTCCTTAGCTTTACAATCACTTTTTATCACTTTTGAATATTTCTGTTGCATATTTTCTAGTAGAATATAGATTGGGTATTGAGGAATTGAGAGTGATGTGAGGTGGGGAGGGGCCATAGGAGATTTTACCTTCACGTGGTTGGCCCTGTTCATTAGAGAATAATTTGTTGGAGCATTTTAATCTTGGAGCAAACCTCCCTCGATCCAACAGAGCAACAACATAGTCAATGTTGACTTCGTTGTTGCTCCTTCAGATCGAGGGAGGTCTTCTCCAAGAGTAGACGACTCCAATAAATTATTCTCGAAACCAAGAGGAGCTTATTCAGGAGTTCTATTTAGTTATATATCTATCACATTTGTAGTTTGTTCTCATCAAGTAAATCCATGCTTGAATCTAGGACAATGAGGGGCTAGTACAAAAAGAAGGCTTATAAGGTGCTTGGAGGCATTGTCAAGGTATCTTCTAATATTCTCATAAAAATGCATCTTAGAGTAAATAATGATACCAATATGATTTGTATTCATTTTATAGATATTTATGGAGGTTGAATGATTTGGCACTACAGGTAATAGAAAAACATAATGATGGATGCGATGTGATCATGGGAGGTATGTTATCCAAATCATTTTAATGACTATTTAATTTGAATATGTTTCAAGTACATTGAATGGGACCTCATATGTCATAATTTTATTGTTTCTTGAGAATTTTAATATTTTATACATTTGAATGCTTTCTTATGTTGATAGGTTGACACCCAATATAAATTAGAATACATGAGGGGAATCACTAAGGATTGGGAAACAAAATAAAAGGGTTACACAAAGAAGTTAGAAGAATATTTTGGAGTAGATCTTGGAGATAACAGATTGGAATTCATGTTTTTGTTGATATACAATCCTTCTTTTGTGTGTTTGTTGATCTAGAGCCTTCATTGTGTGTTACCAAATGGTTTAAAAAATAACTCTTTATTTGTAGTTATATTCTTTATTTCAAATACCACCATGGTTAAAGAAAAATACAGTTATGTTGCAATAATAAATTGTTAATATAGGGCTTGTCGGGTATTTTTTTTTGGATATATGCTTCTTAAACTTTTTATTTTTATTGGGACAAACATAAAAATTCCAAGCTTTAGAAAAGTCTATAATTAAGGCCTTAGATAGAGATGTGTGATGGTTATGGTTTTATTTTGATGTTCCAAAGAAACATGGGAATTTTAATATAGGAGTTTTTTAGGAAACAATTCATGTATATTTTGTTTTTTTTATTATTTCCTAGGCCATAGGACCATGATCCCCCATATTCGAGGTTTCCATTTGTTTTGCATGCTTCCCAATGTGGACCATCCATAATCGCCTTAATCCTTTCTAGTTCTCTTTGAACCTCTTCTTCCTCTCCCTTGGGATCATTAGATACTCAATAATTACCTAAGTCATTAATATACTACCAAAATATTTCCTAAGCAATCCTCAACATATGACTAAAGTGGGGAATGGAAATAACTCTTGAAATCTATTACAAACAATGCCTAGAAAAGGCCATTTTTTGCTAGTTGAAATTTTCCCTAAGTGACAATGACAACAAGTCCATTTGTATTATGAAAATGTGTGCCAAGTATGGTATGCCTAGAAATGATGCCTCATTCCCTAATGTTTTTATATGATTTTCATTTGATACTTCTAGCTTGGATCAGATTGATATATACATCTTTACTCCTACAAAATTTCACAAAGGTTAATATCCTTCTGGAAACTATTGTTGGAGTGGTGGACTATCTCCCTTGGTTGTACTCCTAGTATGGCCCACATGTGCGACCTTTATATGCCCTACATAAACCCTTGGACTAGCTAACAACTGGGACAAATACCTCTCCCTACGACTATGCTCAAGCCCTCTCGCTGCAACTGTTGAAGAAAAATATCTGGGCCCTAACTCGGCCTATGGACCGACTCACTCTGCAATATAAGTACTTAGATACTGCACCCTGACCACTCTAGATCACTCATTGCACCCTACAACTATAATCTGGTTAACATGCTCTAAAAACTGATAACTTGTTTCCATTGGCTTTGAGTCTACTATCCAATAATTACATTCATAAAAATGAAGGAATTTAAATCACATATGGTCATGTATTTTATTTCATGTATAATGTGTTGATCATCCTTGACATTGCATTTAACATTTGCATGTCTTGAATCCTTACTTTTTCGTTTCTAAATCAGAGGTATCTCTATTGTTGACATATGATGTCAACAATGTGAATGTATCTTGATAAAGACTAAGTCTTCGTGATGATCACATGGACATGGTGAATTCTTTAATCTCATGGTTACATCTCATGTTCTTAATTCAATTCTTGTGGTGACATTCTATATTAAGTGCCATTGATATATGATTAACATGGGAATGAAAATTTTCTAGCATTTACATGATTCCATGATTGATGTTTCTTTGAGCTATTGAAATTGAGCAAGTTCCATTAATTCTATCTATTTTCCAAGCATAACCACATTTTATGAATAAGCACACTTGTCTAAGTAATTCACTATCCAATGATTGTTCAATTCTATTGGTTTGACAAACTATTCACGTTCTTTACACTTATATTACACCCTGAGAGTGAGTAGTAACAAACTACTAAGATGAGTTAGATAATTCCCCTCCTTACTCAAAGACCTAACTTGACTTGTAGGGATCCCCCCTTTGACTAGGATACCCTTTCCTATAGTCTAAAGAGTGGGTAAAATCCACCGAGGTGACAATGGATGACTTTCCTCGGATTTTCCTCTAGGATCTCTCATTGGGGTCAATACATTTTCCTCTAGGAAAGAGTTTGAGTTGTAAAAATCCATTTACTAAGCAATCACGAGCCTCTTGTTCCTTGATTTTCCTATTCCAAAAGTGGATTTGATAATTACCAAGTGTTTACTCTCCAAAATGGTCATCCACAAAGGATTTTCCTACCTGCAACATTCCAAAGATATTGTGTAGTCAAGGAGGTCACAGGGCCCTCCCATGAAGAGATTTAGGGCCAAGTGTTGCATCTCTGATATTTTCATGTGACTTCACAGGTTTTAAATCATTTCATTGGTTATCTTACAATAAATTGTTGTTTCCCCTAATTTTCTTCTCAAATGGTGAATTATGCATCCAATTCATGTTCAATTTGCTAATTTTACTATGTTTAGGTGAAACTGCCAGTTTTATGATGCTTTCTTAACATATTTTTATGGCATTAGTCTTCATAGCAAGCTAATAATGTGTTCCAGTGCCTTTGTAACTGAAAACCCTAACTCCACCTTGAAACCCACACTAAGAAATGCTTGTTGAATTTGATGTAAAGAGTCATGTTTGATGTTAAATGCCTATTTTCTTCAAATTGCATGGACATTTTCGGGAAACTATACCCATATGTCCAACTTCAAAGAAAATCGTACATCGAAAGGTTGTATTCTCATACTCCAAAACTTTTCTATATAATTTCCTATATTTAGGATTACCCCTTATGAGGCCCATTAGTTCAAATATATGGAAGATTTGAGTCTTGTGCATGCTAAAGTGGTATTTGTATGCATGTTTTCATGATCAAAATTTGGAAACCAGGGCTTAAGAAAGAGCCATTATCTACAACAAAACCAAGGGCATGTTTCTAAGATGTGCTTCTTTGTTTTGTGGTGATTGAAATATATGACGAAAAAACCCTAGAACAAAAACTTATGATGGAGTAATGAGGACAATCACATGTTGACTAAAGGCTATTAAAATGGGTATTTTCCTTGTGTCCCACAAGGAATCCAAGACACCCTTTCATTTTATTCCCAACTCTAAGATCTTCTCTAATTTATCTACCAAAAAACTACCTTTGCTTGGAAGTACTCATATATTTTTAGGGTGAGAAGAGCCTTCACACTACTTGACCATGTCACTAAATGATTGTGGTTGTGTTGATCAAGGCATTGAAGAGTTTGTGTCTTAACATAACCTTGATGCATAACCACAAGAGAATCCATAAGAGGTTCCATGTAGGGCCCCAACCATTACAACTACATTGTTAACTACTAAAGATAATTGTGAATTGCTAGCACTTTAAATTCTAGCCTTGCAACTAGGAGAAGACTAAGGTGGTTGGGAGACCATTTGCCATCAAGAAAAATTCTAGGATTTTTGACATCACATTGAAATAGACAAGACTTGTGTGAATTGTCCCTTTCTGTGCAATCATATCTTTCTTTGTATCCACAAAAATAGACATTGGAAAAACTTGATTTTCTCCTGTAGGTGTTCACCTAAGAAATTGAAGGATTTTTATGAGCACCAACACCATTCAAACAAGGTGTGGTTTAAGTTGGCACCAAAACACCTTCATCACACTAGCAACTAGACATCACACGATTATTAGTTGGTCATGCAAAGCCAATTTTCCTTATCCAAACTCAACCAAATTGCGTTTTGCAATAGACCTCCAACAAATAGTATTCTAAGGGCATAAACCATAGTGACTCATGGTTGTAGCAAGACGATCACTTAGTGCAAGTCAAACAGGTGTCTTTTTCTTCATCCCCAAACTATAGAAATGGCTATTGTATAAAATATAATTCAATAAAACTAATCTATTGATGGAAAAAGTGGCCTTTAAAGAGGCTTTAAATTTAAATTTCTTGATGTTGAACATTGTATCAGAGTAGGTGACCCCAAAACCATCAATATATCTTAAGCCCTACTTTGGCACTTAATTATCTTCAAAAAGTTGTGAGTTGCAATAAAAGGAGAAGATTAATAGGATATATCAACGATACTAGAAAACCAATCCATCTCCCAATTCAAAAAATGAACAATATTGGCATGAACTATTGTCACCAATTTAAGCACATCTGTAAACTACCAAGGATACTCTAGTGATATGTTGTAGAGGTGACCTTTGGAGATGATAAAACACAATTGCTTTGATCATGTAAACATAAAGATATAATATTCTCCCAAATGATTAAATCTTCAAAATATACAAATAATAATATCTAACTCAAAGAATTTCCTGCAAAGCATTAGTATAAATTGGCATGCACTAGAATTACCCAAACTAAGAGCGAAGAAGAACCTTAGACATTATTAGTGTGACTCAATTGGCAAAAGGGATGCATGGCAATATATATTCCAATTAAAGGTTTACAAATGAGTCAGATCCCTTTCAAAAGCATATAAATAAGTAAAGAAAGATAAGATCCCAACATGTTGACTACAAGTCAGTGAATGAATTATAGATGGGGGTTTCACTCATTATGGTTGGAAGCAATAATAGTTCAAGAACAAGTGTTAAGTTGTTTAGAAAACATTTAATGGTTGATGCAATAGAGTTGAGAGGATAAGCATCATGCAATATTAACTGGAATTTAGTGGCAAGGGATACACATCTATATATTTTTTAAATACTTATAATGTGTCGGTTTTTCGACAACCCTTTTGTCTCACTCATGACACACTAAGGTGTCAGACTTTCGACGCCCTTCCGATGATTCAAAATGTCACAAATATGGAAAATTCGTTGATGAATAGTTTCTAGCGGCATTACAACGACGTCTTCCATTGTAGTTTAAGGTCTAAAAAAATTATGGTGTCATCGGAATAGTTTAGGTCGTCTCAGTTGTGATGACATTTTCTGTCATAGTGGCGACGACCCGTAAACCATACGTTGTCATCGGAAGTAAGAGGATATGTAAATATATGTCAAAAGTGTGACGACAATTTGTGTCATGGTAAAATTGAGCCTTCGACGACACATGCCCATAAGAAACATCGGAAGTGCGACACAAGCACATTCGTCGAAAATGAGATGGTACCAGAAATGACGTTTGGAGGGACCAATGTTTGTCATAATCCCAACAACATCGCGTCAGAATTGTGTGGAAAGGGTCGTCGGAAAATGATCCAAAGTTACTAGTGGCACCCCGTTGCCACTTTTTTTTTAATCAACTTCTTGCGGACACCCTCAAGTCTCCTTGTTTATTATAATTTATATAGAATTGAAGGAGTTAAAGATCCACAAGGTACTAGGCAATATGAAATCTTAGTGAACTGATTTCACTAGATATTGTTGACTATGTAGCCTACTTTTAAAGAAGAAGTTGATAACTAGTTAATGCTTTGGACCTTTTTAGACAAGACATATAATCATAATCTAAAAAACTAAATTTATATCAAAATATATCGATTTAAAGGCATCGAAAGCCCTAGGAAATTCATTATACACAATATCAACAAAATCAAATTCAACATCCCAACAATATAATTGAAATTATAAGATTTAAGTAGCAAAAGGGCCAATGAGGAACACCAAGAAAGGTCCAAATCATTAACTATGTATCCTACTTTAAACAAAAACATGATAATTAGCCAACTATTGAGACCTTTTCCAAAAATACATAACTTAGAATAAGAGGAGACTAATGCATCCCAAAACATAAAAAAAACTAAACAAATGAAATCAAAGGCATAAAAAAGACCAAGCTACCTGCACTATGCAATCTTAACAAATCGATTTCGACATTCTAATGATACCAAATCAAAATTGCCAATTTGAAGTGAAAAAGAGTCTAGTAAGGAACATCCTACTTTAGACATTTGCCAATTTGAAGTGAAAAAGGGTGTAGAAAGGAACATCCTACTTTAGACGGGTAGTAGGTTAAATAGTGAACAATTTGGACCTTTCCCAATGAGGCATTGCCAAAATTCTGGGAGCGAAATCCATTTCAAAATTTGTAAAAATTAGTTGAAATTGAAGCCATTGATGCCACATAAACCTAGGGCACCCTCAATGTGCAAGCTCAGGGAATTGATTTTGGCATTCCAACAAGAAAAATCAAATGTGTTACAATGGAAAAGGGCGTGGTTAAGGTCAAAATCATAGGCTATTTATTGTAATGTAACTTCACGTGCCTTGCAGATTTTATAGACTATCATTTCTGATCTCAAATAAGCTTCTCGTTCCAATATAGCTGGTCAAAAGACAAAGAACCAGGGATAGAAGAGAAACTGAGCGGTTCTTACAATAATTTACTTAACTATTTACATCATACACATCGATTTTAGCCCAGATCTACAAAGCATTAAGAGAATTAGAAAACCATATGCGTATATATATATATATATATATATATATTCTCATACTAAGCAATAAGGATATATACATACACCCTGAAGAGATACAGCACCTTGCTTTCCAAACTTCAATAACCATTCTGTTTTTGTGGTTTTCTGCTGCAGAAACCTTAATCAAAACAATGCATATAATAATCTGAAGACAAATCATGACTTATAGCTTTCATTGGTTTCAGTAAAAGATGGTGATTGTTCACCTTATATATTTGCTGATCATCTTCTTGCACAGAGATTCCAAACGTTTCTGTCCAACCAGCAGATCATTAACCGCATTTCCGTGCCTTGCACAAGAATTCTTCTTCAACAGACCTTCACGTTCACAGTTATCTTCATCTTCAAAATCAGAATCAGAACCAGGTTCAGTCTGCATGTAAACGTAGAGCTCATTTTCTTTCTCAAAGAGTTCGCGGAGGGATATTCCATGGCTACGATCAGCAGAGAGATCCTTCCGAGAATTCATGCTTTCGTCTTTGACTGATGCTCCTCTCATCCTTGCAGACATACCCAGATCGTAATTTACGCCTTTCCGCTTCTGCGATTGCCAAGGCCGAGAAAAGCTCTTGCTAGATCTGGCTGCATTTCAGAATCCCAGATTCTGAGGCTGAAAATAAGGATTCAGATTTAGGTATTAGTGGAGAGGCAGATTTCCACAAGCAAGATTCTTCATCCAACAACAAATTATCTTCAAATTATTGTTTGTTGCACCAGCCTTTGCAATGTCAATTTCACATCGAAACCTCACCCGTCATTTCAATCCTTTTCCACAGGATCCAGCTGGTTGAAATGGATCTAATGTAGCCGTTAGTTGACGTTGTGTGATAGATTAACCGATTATATATATATTTATTTATGGTAATCAGATCACACCACACCCACTTTCGTGCGTATCATAGAATCAGCTTAACTGTAAGTGGTTCAGATCACACCTCACTAACTTCCATAAAATTAGCCTAACTATAAGTGGTGGTTCTTTGTCAATTTATCCCCACTGGCTGTCTATTTTCAGATCACACCTCACTAACTTCTCTGTGTACCCATAGAATTAGCATAAATGCAAGTTGCCTTCTAAGAGTGTGGAGCACTGAAAAATAAAAAAAGAAACAAAATATTTGCACAAGCACTATCTAGAAAAAGAGGGTAAGTGGAAATATCCTTGTAGTTTGGTGAAACAATTTTGAAAAGTCAAAATGGACGTTACTTTTCAAATTTTCAAAATAATTACATATTTTAATATTTTAATAGTGTCTTTTCATACAGCGTGAGTGAGTCTAATGTTTAAGATCAAGTGTTTTTTCTTAAGAGGTTATAAGCTCAAATCCATAGGGCAATTCATCGTTTTTATGACGATTTAAGTATATTAACTCATCTTCTAATTCATTTTTTTTTACTATTTAAGTATGGAGTGGGTTAACTCGGAGCAATCTTCCCTCCCGAGTTACTTTTCCGGTACGTTTTTCGACCATACAGTTTTAAATTTCTGGCAGATGTAGAAGTTCGATTGATTTTCTAAGCATCTGGGTTGGTTTAAAATGGGACAAAACCCCTGGGGTAAGGTTCTGAAATGCATAGAACTTTAATCCATACCATACTCAGGTTACCCCTGAAAATCTGGCCGGATTCAGGCCCATTTTTTTCCCTTGAAAGGAGGGAAAATTGCTCCCTAGTTAACTTACTCCTTTAAGTATATTAACATTTTTTCTTTATTTCATTTTTATAGTATAGATAATTCTAGTCTTTTTTTTTTATGTTTAGTATTATGGTGAAGTATTTTAAGATAAGGATTTTTTTAAGTTACATATTCAATTCTAAATGCTCTTTGGTTATCATGTTTGGGTAACTCCCTAGATGATTACATTAATTTTAGGTTTGGTGCATTGAATAGACCCTTGGTTAGTTAAGGAGCTTGATTTTGGGCCTCAATACATCTTTAATCCATTAGGGAACACTCTTGGAGAAGTTTATTTAGCCCCTTTTTTCTTAGGTGATTTAGGTTTGTACTCTTAATTGTAAGTTTTTCTTTATACATAGTGTGTCCATGGCTCATGGTTCACTCATATTTTCAAAACAAAGGTTTGTTTTCTCGAGTTATTATTTCAATTTTTTTTTAATCCTCATAGTTTTGATTATCAACAACTATAACTTAAAGACTACATAGAAAATAACATTTTCATAATGAGTGTAATTTCTAGCTATGCCATTTAAACATTCCAAATTGTATTTATGTTGCACCCCTACTCATTGTTAAGAGTGTTAAATCTCTCTTTCTCTCTAATTGAAATTCCTCTAGATTACTAGCTCTCCAACAATTTAGTGAATTCCCTCCACCTTCCATGCTCTTAGGATTACTTGGATCATTTGGTTCCATCAACTTGTGATCAACTCTCCCCCTAAAGCTACCACAATGACCACAATTGGCATTTCCTTATTGATTGGCTCAAACTTCCCTCCCTTTGTTAGAATGGATAGTTACATTTTATGGTATTTTTGGCTCCATCCTAAGTCATACTCAAATCAACTCTCATATCCACCTCAAAGGAAGATTCAACGCAAGCTTGTGAATGAGAAGGTAACCTTCTTCCCTAAGAACACTTAGGTCACTCATATTCACACTTTTGATTGATTTATCATTAGTTGTATGTTTGGCATGCGTGCTCTCTTGCCTATAATGTAGATTAGGTTTCTAGCCCTTCTCTTTTGCTTCCTATTGTTTATATATTCTCCCAGACCAAGTTACAATATTCTCCAAAACCAAGTTATCATTGCAATTTACTCTAGTTTAGTTTAGGTTCACACCTAATTAAGGTTTCATGCACCTAGGACATGAATTAACCCTGGGATCCCTTAATATGCTTGCACATCAAAGAATTTTAGTTAATTAAATTAAATGCTCATTGTTTGAACTATTTGCATCATGTTAAAGGGTTCGAGACGTGGACTTCTAGTTACATTCATTTTACTTTTAGATGTGCTCAAGTATAAGTAGATTAATAAAGTAGTTTACTTATATTAACAAATTATATTAACAAAGGGAGTAAACAAACCAATTTTTTATTTTCTTCTTTGATAATGTTTTTAGTTAATTTATTTTTAATTTATTTGTTGTGAAATCAACCAAATTTATTCATATATCATACATAATTACTAATCATAGATCATTAAATAAATAAATTATTTATTTAACTAAGTGGCCTACCCCTATCTTTCATCTTTTTTCCTTTTCTTTTTCTTCCCATCTTTCTCCCAAAATTTGGGTGGTGATTCCAAAGCCATTGAGTATTCCTGTATTGGTAACCTTTATATTGGTAGTGTTGTACTTAACTCTGATTATCGTACACACTCTAGGTGAATCCCTCAGGGAGTTCCTATCAACCCTTCCCTTTCTCAAACAAAGGTTTACCATGTCCTTCCTTTTCTCCATCCTCTTGTTTCATTATAAGAGGTTCCCTTGTATTTTTCTTCTATTTCTTCCTTATACATAGAGACTTATTACCCTAGATATTTTAAGCCTTATTTCCCTTTATCTTGGCTTTAACCAAGTCTATTTCCAAAAATGTCAAATATAAACCAAGGTAATTCCATTTGCAACCAAACACCTTCAAGCCAATATAATAAATTAACTTTGAAAACATTGCAATTGGTTTACCCAACCCAAATATATCTCAAATGAACATCTTCAACTTCCATCCAAACAACTATACAATTGTAAATCCAACAAATATTTAAGGGGTGCCCCCAAGCAAAGGTTTTCATCCAACCATTCTACCTACACAAATTCAAATGGTACATCATGTTAGAAAAACAGGACCGTGGAGCAATAAAATAAAAGAAATGCGGAAACAAAACACAGAAGATACACAATACAATAGAGACATAGATTTACGTGGTTCACCCAGTGTGGGCTACGTCCACCAGAGAAATCGCCAGGTCCTTTCTTTATTATTATCCAACATATGAAGGGATACAACCTACAACAAACCCGCTATAACTTCCTCTTCTTTCTCTCACAGTCTCCTATCTCAGAATACAATATTTGTCATCCACCATAGCCACAATACATTTCCCTCATAAAAGAGGATTGCCTTCTAGGGAAAAAAACCCTAACATAATCTCTACCGTTAGATCTGCGACCTTATAATGAACGGTCTAGATTTACAATGAAATTACAATATACATTTACAAGAAATTTTTTCCTTTGGGGGCTTCGCCCTCGAACCCCCGCTGGGGGCCCGCTTGCCCCCAGACCTCGCAGAGGGGGTACCCCCCCTCTACATTCCCCCACGTGGAAGAGTGTACATACTTCTGGGGTGTAAATACTTCATGGGGTATAAACACGATTGAAAGTAAAAGACCTCTGAATCAAGAAGATAATCAGGCTCCTCAACCAACACATCAAGTGCCACCTCAAAACATAGGCCACCTTAATTAAGGAAATGTGAACCCTTTCCTAAATGTAATCTTAGTCAACTATTGGACAGGCATTTTGGGTACATTTTTGAGGAAAATCCTAAGTATGGAGGAGATGCGCAACAACAGACAAAAGAAGAGAAGGAAGGAGTGGAGTGCATAGTAAAGGTGCATTTTGAATTGAAGTGTGCAGTAAAAGAATACCTTGGCAGGGAAACGAAAGATAATAAAGCAAGAGAATAAAAAGGGATGATAAAGCAGTCGAAAAGGAAGGACAACAATTCAACATGCAAAAGTGTAAAGACAAGAAAAAGAGAAGAATAACAATCGGCAATGCAAAAGTAGCATGGAGACACAAAAGCAGGAAAAGCATGTCCGAACAATGAGTCAACATGAGTTGTAATGAGTCATACTGATTTGTAATTAGGTTTTGGGGATAAGCAAGTAGGGTTTTGAGCCCTAGATTCCATGTATAAATATCTAATGGGTCGGGTAGAATAGGGGTTGTTGTTGAAGTTGATGCTAAAGTTTTTGTTGTTGTTGTTGAAGGTTGGAGCAGAGATAATATTGCTTTTGATGCTGAGAGAATAGACTAAGGATGAGAGAGAGTCTATCTCTGAAGGTTTATGGAGAGTTGCAGAGAGAGGCTTGCACTACAAAGCGACTAGGAAAAATGGAGAAGTATGTCATGATATATCTATTGTAAGCACAGTCTACAAGCCTGAAATGATTACATAAAGCATAATAAGAAGCCAATTCTTGTGGATGTAGACAAAAGTTGGGTGAACCACGTTAATTGATGTGTCTTTTTTTTTCATGTGATTGATCATGAATGTTCTCTTTATGCATAACTAGAATTAGATATGTTACTATATGATCATTGCACAATAGTTATGGATGTTATGGAGAATAGTTTATATTGCAATCTGCTTCACGATGGCATTGTATAAAATCAATTACTAAGTAACCAAGAAATAATAGAGACAAGATAATGCACACATAGTAGATAAGTAAGAATCAACATGATAATAGCTTTCATCCACTCACTATTGTAGAAACTTGGTTCCTGCAACCCCAATAGATGCCTTGGGTGAGACTTCACTTGCATGCAGGTGATGCCGAAAGGTTCGGTATCTGAAGGTTTTTTTTGGTTAGATAACTTTAACCTAGGGTTTTACAACCTTGCGCCAACAAATGGTTTCATTGTTGGGACCCAGAATTTGTGATTAAGGGAATGTTTTGGAGGCCAACTAATAAAGATATATGAGAATGGCTAAAAGGGAAAGAATGATAATTTTCTCAAAAAGAGAATAGAAACCCTAGGATTAGTGAAAATCAATGGATGCAAAGGTATGTGTACACAAAGTTGCATGATATTTTATTTGGAGAATTCTTGATTATCTTAACTGAGTGGTTAGAAAGATTGGTGGAGAATATTGGAAGGTACCAAACTGCAGTGCTGAGGAATTGGACTGCTGAGTTGTCATACAGTGTTGTAGAGAGGGATTTCTTCAAAGTTTTGTATGAAAGGTTTATGAAATCATTGGGTACCTGGACAAAGATGTTGTTGCGTGACAAGTACATGATGAAAATAGAGTCTGATTGCTAAGGGGATTCACACACATAGTGGAACCGGGGGATGACAAGAGGATAGTATGAAGGTAGGAAAGAATGATGGAAGAAATGAAGAAGGAAGGGATGGACTTAGGATTCATAGAAACAAAGAAGGTGTATCATAAGAGGAAGAAGAGTTTGGATTACTGTGTAGTGGAAGAAGGTATAAGAGGCAGAAGACTGGGGTTGAGAAAGGAGAGTCACGCAATGATCCCGAGGGAAGAGAACCCTACAAAATATTCCAGAACCCTATGAAATAGTCCAGATCATATAAACATTGTACATAGAAGGAGAGGAATAGATTTCTCAGTTCATTATGATAATAAAAGAGCCATCAAGTCTTGTTCATATTGGATCTTGTGTCGACTCCACAATCTTGTCTGCATCACCTAGATCAGAAATCACATTTGAGGATTTTTCAAAATCACTTATAGTTAGTAAATAAGGATAGAGTATAAGTACTGATCCAGGTGGATATCGATGGCCACCCACCTTTTCCAGTTGGCTCAAAACAACTTTCTAGCAATTTTGATAATTTACTATTTTTAGCAGTTTTCGGGTCCTGAACTTATGGAGTCGTTTTGAGGCCCTAAATGACGTTTTTGGGGGTATGTCACAGTCGCAAAATTTCATTAACTGTTGTAGTCCTCGGATAGATATTTCCAATGGGCTATCATACGCCTAAAACGAAGATTGTATGCAAAAGTTACGACCCCAGGAAGTTGATGTACTGACTTACTGAAACGGGGCCCACATGACTTTTGGCGCTTCATCTCCTAGGGTTAGGTTTTTGGATGTTTAGGGTTTTTGAAACTCCTGTTTATTGTAAAAAGGCCTTGAGAGCCTCATTGTAATGATATTCTTGTGAATGAGCACAACCGTCACATCTCTTCTCAGAGATAAGTTGTCACCATTCTAGCAAGCTTGTTTTCCGCTGCATTTTACAATTTCAACTTATTTCCTTATTAATAGAAAACCAATTTTACTGTATCTTTGTTATTCTTTGTTAAGCATCTGATAATAATTTGTAGTCATTTTGTTTTGCTCATAAAATCTGGATCAAGTATCCAAAGAAGTGGAAGCATTGCGTCAAGTAAGAGTCAACCCGCATCACCAAGGGGAGGTATGACACAAAACAACATTTGGTTAGACAACACTCTGAGACTGTCAAAGTTCCAGGGAGTTGGGTCGAAGGACCCAAAACAACATGTATTCGTATGTGAAACAATTTGGGCTATGAAGAATTTCCAAGACGAGGCTGTAAATATTGTGCAGTTAGAAACAACATTTAGAAGTTGTGCATTAGTCTGGTATATGAAACTACAAAGTACCACGCCTACAGAGCATGCGAGGACTTTAGCATAAATTAGACAAGCATTGTTGAAAGAGTTCAAGAATCCAAAATATGAGTCACAGTACATCACAGAGATGAAGGAAATCAAACAGGTGCAAAATGAGTTAGTTTGGGACTATGATCAAAGTTTTAAGGATTTGATGGGAAAAATGACATTCCATATCCCTGATAAATAACATCAAGAATGCTTTATTGCAGGATTACTACCACACATTCATCGATCGTTGATTCAATAGAAGGTTGTGTCACAACATGAAGCTTTGGAAATTGCAATGAAGTTGGAAGCATCTCTTGTAGGAGACAATGGAAGGATGGCGTAGTTCCAAACAAAGTTAGTTGTCTTGAAAATTCAATTGAAGGAAATTACAAAAGGAAAGGAGAAGTAGGAATATGTATGTTGTACCAAATGTAGGATTGAAGGGCACCACAAGGACAAATGCTTAGAATTTGTGCAGTATTTAGCGAATGGAGCACTAAATCCATTACGAAGAGGGGGCTATTGTGAAATATGTAAGAAATGGGGGCATTATCTGACTGAGTGTCCATTACTGTAGAAATACCAAAGTACGCCAAGGAACGTATTCTGTAACTTTTGTAAGTCATCCAGGCATGAAGAGAATGATTGTCATGCATTTGATATGATGAGATAATGCACTTCATATATGTATAGAATTTAGGAGGAAAATGTTGTGACAAAAGGAGGTGGTCCATAGTATAACAATTAGATAAGCTTTACTCCAGGAAACCAAGGAGGATTTGGAAAAGGTTGAGGCAGAGGAAATTTTGGCAGAGGAGGTAGAGGACCAATAATATGTTATAAATGCAACCATCCAGGACACTTAGCTCATGACTACCTGAATCCTTGCACAACCTGCACATATTGTAGAGCATTGGACCATGTGAGAAAAGATTATCCTCAAATACTCGCAAAGTGGCAGGAAAGAGGGAATTAGAACTAGAACCAAAATCAGATTGTGAAGAAAATATCAGCCGAGAAATGCAATGAAGGACCTAGAATAGCAGTTTTTACACACAGAGGAGCTAGAAAAGGGGTTGATGCGATGAATGGAGGGAATCAGGCTGAGAAATAGGTAAGGAATCAACGGGACCTATGACAACATTTGACCCGTAGCATGAAAAGGAGACATATTAGAGGGCCATAAAAGAGATACTAGGAACAAATTTGGTAGCAACAACACTCTGTACCTCCTATATGTGATCGTACTATGCTAGAGAAGCCACTTGGGAAGGTAAATACTCTAGGAGAATTTTTGAGAAACTGCATAGAATTGACGAAAGAAGAAACTACATTGAATGCATTATGTGAAATGGTTGATCATTTCACATAAGAAATGGAAATCCCTATCACATAGAGGGTAGTGAATAAGGTACTACGAAAAATTGGACCAATAGAGAATTAAGATTTAGTGCGTAGAATGGGAATACGATGTGGATAACGTGATCTTAGACTTGGCTTATGTTAGGTAGCTAGAGAGGTAGTG
>SNQJ01S0105481.1:19928-46671 GCA_010110895.2 Picea sitchensis
GAATGCATGATATGCGCGGTGAGGCTCTAATCCAACAGTCATCCGCGTCCTGGATCCTACGGCTGTCGCCACTCCTCGCGATTTCGCGACTTCGCGACTTGAGTTGTTGGGCCTTTGTGCTCCTTTCTTATGAGAACCTGAAGTACGAGAAGTCAACAGGATGTTGACTCCTGTTTCAAACGACACATGTCCACCACCTATCACCACTTCTCCCTCTCTCTGCGCATCTTATCGTCACACCACCTGTCAACCACATGGGTCCCACCAAGCGGATGTGCCACGTGTTGCACAAGCTCTCGCAACTCGCAAGCTCGTGACTTCTACAGTCGAAATTGATTCCGCTCAACCTCTGAGACCCCGATATGCGATATGGAGAGGAGGTCCTGACTCAATGGTTGCTCCTACTTCTCGCTATTCGGGACTTTGCAACTCCAAGGGTTTGGTCTTCCACCTCCAAACTCACGAATCTCCGATATGCGATATGGCGAGACGTCAGATCCCATGGCTGTCCTTCCTCTTTGATCAATGGCCTAGATCACATCATGACCTCGTGACTCTGTTCTTCATGACTCCAAGAGCCTAGTCTTCCACCTCCAAACTCATGAATCCCCGATACGCGAAATGGTCAGATCTCTGCCACCTGTCCTCCTCGGATGGACGGTCCTGATCCTCTCATGACTTCACCATTTGCGAGGTCAAGAGACTTCCTCCTCTGACTCCCAATGTCTAAATCCCTGATAGGGAGGATCTCATGACACGTGTCCTCCTGCAGACAGATGACTCATATTCTTTCGCGACTTCGCCTCTCGCAAGGGCTAGGCGCTCACCTCCGTGAGTCTCGGTGCCCGAATCTCCAAAACGAATGATTCCATGACACACATCCTCCCGTAGATGGATGAATCACATCCCCTTTCACTATTTTAGGACTTCTAATGTCGAGTGCCCGGACTCTCGAATTCCCGAATGCCGATATCCTGATACGAACTCCTTCTCGGGACTTTCGCTCTGTTACTCTATGCGTGAGGGTTTAAACCTCATGCAACTCTCGACAGTTCCAATGGCTGTCGATTTTTCTAATTAAGATATGACGGCTCAGATCTGTCCCACGCTGTGCACTCTCCCACTTCTCCCTAGACGTGGAAAAACCAACGGTCCAGATGCTCCCACAGACCCCGGGGATCTACGGTCCCGATTTCTTCGCTACTCATGAAGATGAAGGAAAAAGGGGTTAAGGCATTTAATGCTCTCTTGTGTTCTTCCAATCTAACGGTCGTGAATGACCGTAGATATTCCGACAGGATCTCATCCATCGATCGATACTTATCCCTACGCTGCCATTTCAAGACTTCAAGAGGATCATTCTTCCTCGTACCGGGTTGCTAAGGTTTGCACTTTCGAATCCTTTTCCAGGTTCTTGGTGAGATTTCTAAGAAGGGTGTCTCTATGAGGAGATCTACCCAGGGTATTACCTGAGATGGATAAGGGTATATATTTCCCGAGAAACGGCTTGAATTCTGAATTGATTCAATGTGTGTATATACATATAAATCTATTTATAACCATAATCCATATGTGGCCCTTCCATTATAAGAATGCAACCACCATTCCTGAATCAAAACACTACATAGGCAATATTATATTCAAACCATTAATAAAACTGCACAGACTAAGAGCATATATGTCAGCATGTAAATTTCACGATGCAAGATGTAAAACACTTATCAGAAATAACACCAGAAGTGAGTGTAACTACTGAAAGGGGTGCTCGTTTCCACCCAACCGTAGGCTTAGCGATTCCGATAGAATTTACCACTAGCCACCCCCGAGCTGAGACCACGATCTGCAAGACTGCGTCTTTGTTTGCTAGTGACCGAGAATGAGGGTTACTCTCCCCCTTCTCTGCTATCACTCACTCTGTGTTTTCCAGACTTCTCTTCCTTCCCTCGTGTCTGCCCCCTCCACCCTTCTTCCTCACACATTTCCCTCTTTCCAGGTTGCATGTGGCATGATTTCCGTCGTGGTGATCAGGCCCGAGGCTCCTACGGATGGGCGGTTCACTTCCCCCATCCCTCATTAATTTATGAGGATCCATCTACCTACCAACCTGCGAGTAATTTATTTCAGGCCAACGAGCCGCTCTTGGTTCTCCGGGCCAGTGAAGTCCAAATATGGTATTGGTTTCGGTGGAAGTTAATGCCACCTTTCTAGGTGCCTTCCACCACCTTTATTTATCCATCATGGTCTCTTTTTCATCATATCCCCTCTCAACAGTCCTGCAATATATATTCATAATATTATTCACATTCATCGACCTTTTTCACAAGGTCCATTTACATCACACATTCACATTTTTGAGTTTGCCACAGTTCTTGGCCAGTATAGTTTATTTTTACAAACTGGGGGAAACAGGGTGTTACAACTAGGTCCACTATATTATTAAATAAGGCACACTATGGTAGTTAGATATAATAAATGATTATTTAGATAAGATAAATGTAAGAGGACTTCTTAGAAGGTTCTAATTCTAGAAGAATCCCCCCTAGAATGTTCCTAGGTGATGGTAGCACTATATAAAGGTGTTCAAGCAATGTAAGAGGACATGATGATAAATATTGTATTATGAGTTGTAGCTCAATAGGAGGAATCCCCCTCAAAGAGGCAAGTGAGCAGGAGAGGATTCCTTCCATAATAGGATTCATTGTATGGTGTTGTCATACATCAATGGTTTGGTAATAATAAAGTGTGGTTTCTTCTATATTGCTACATGGATATATTGTTTCATACATATTGTGTGGTGATTGCATTCAAATATCTTTAGATCTATTGTGATATTTTGTATTTAGGTTCTTAACAATTGGTATCAAAGCACGGTCCTTGGCCAAGTAAGGGGAGAATTTGTTTTTTCTCTTTTTGCAGAAGTTTTCTAGGGAAGAAAAAGAGGGCGGCGCACTTCAAGTTCATATCTGAAGATTTATGAGATGAATTTGGAAAAAAAAATTGGGTGTTTGAATTCCTCTCAAAAAAATACCCAATTTAAAAAAAAACATCAGTCGAAACGAAGTCCGGGAAGTAAAGTTATGAGCATTTTAAATTCAACAGTTTTTCAAGCTTTTTCTGGAAAAAACCACACTTTTCTGCAGTAATTTATTTTGAAACCCTTGTTCTATTTTTTGGGTTTTTTCTTGATGGCGATGAGACTATAGAGATCATAAATTTTCATAGGGTGATCATATGGATATTTTTTCTCAAACCCTCAAAGAAATTATACAGATTACTGAAGCATTCAAAGCCCAATTGTTTGACACATTGAATGACAGATTAGATGACTTTGTAGATGGCTTCACGGACGACCTCAATGATAGTTTTCATAGTATTAAATATTCATTGGATAGAATGAAGGAGATGTTTCTTATGGTGGACCTCAGGGATGAATATAATCAAGAAATATATGCTTGGTATGATTTTGAGGCCGATGGCGATGATTGGTATATGGATAGTTGTCATTTCTTGGATGACAACCACTTCCATATTTTATTTGATGACTCTACTCCACCTTCTATAGAGAACTTCAATGTCCCACATCGGGAGCTATTTATGATTACCAACGTCCAGCCTGCATATTCTACAATGGTATTGTTCCTTGTAGATTCAGCTTTGAACCTTTCCCACTATGTGGATGGATATTCTTATTTGGATCCACATGATAGGTGTCAGTATTGGGAGAATCATTTTCAGTTTATTATTGGGTGTCGATATCTTCTGTGTGGAGTTCACATGAGAACTTGGACATGGAACCATGTTTACAATGGATATTGGACTACTTCAGCATGGTGGCTTTGATTTCTCAATGGGACCCTAGTTCTCTAGTCTACCTCAGCACTATGGTCCACACTTATCCATGGGACCTTGGTATATGGTTGTACATCAAGCGTTGAGGACAAAGATTTCATAAGGGGGATGGAATGTTAGGTAGCTAGAGAGGTTGTGGGGGGGCCCAGAGGGCCCATAATGATAACAATGGATGTCATTGAATGTAAGGTGGACTAGGTCCACTATATTATTAATAAATGCCCACTATGGTAGTTGGATATAATAAATGAGTAGTTAGATATAATAAATGTAAAAGGACTTCATAGAAGGTTCTACTTCTAGAAGATTGCTCCTCTAGAATGTTCTTAGGTGATGGTAGCACTATATAAATGTGTTCAAGCAATGTAATATGACATGAAGAGAAATATTGTATTGTTAGTTGTAGCTCAATAGGAGGAATCCCCCTCAAAGAGGCAAGTGAGCAGGAGAGGATCCCTTCCATAATAGGATCCATTGTATGGTGTTTCCCTACCTCAAGGGTTTGGTAATAATAAAGTGTGGTTTCTTCTATATTTCTTTGTGGGTATATTGTTTCATACATCTTGTTTGGTGATTGTATTTAGATATCTTTATATCTATTGTGATATTTTGTATTTAGGTTCTTAACAGGTTTGGATGTAAATGTGTTACCAAAATATACCTGGGAAATGATGGGGAAACCCAAGTTTATGTTGGTCTCCTTTTCAGCTAAGATTGGCGAACCAACACAAGATACTAACAATTGGCCAATTGATAGGAGTACCTGTGAATATAGATGGAGTGCATAGTGTAGCAGATTTTGAATTCATTGAGATCGTGGATGATGGTCATACATATCCATCACTAATGGGGTTAGAATGGGCCTCTGACAATCAAGTGATCATTAATATAAAAAGGAGGTAAATGATATTTGAGGTAGGATACTTAAAGGTTATTGCACCATTGGATCCGATGAAAGGAAAGAGGTACATAGAGATAGCAAGAGGAAACAAAATTGACAGCTTGTATAATATGAATGCGCGGATGAATGACTATGTTAACCCCACTACATATGGAGTGTTGAGTTGGATAAGAATCATATCATGTGCATCAGATTCAGAGGAAGGTATGGAACATTGGCAGTAGAGGATGCATGAAGTATCAACTAGACGATGTGCATGCATAACTCAATCATTGTGCTGGATTGGAATAGATTTATGTAATCCACCCAGGTATGATGGATTGAATTATATAAGATCATTTGTAAAGGATTTTGATTTGCAGGTACCCAAACAACAAATATTGTTGGGAGTAGATGTTTTCTTGAAAGCTACTCCAGCTAGATGGTGGGTTGCACACAAAGAGGGAATGGAAAACTGGTCACAATGTAGAAGACTAATGCAAGTGAGATTTGGTATTGAGGAGGAGAATATTTCATAGAAGTATACAGGAATAAGTGACCCAACATATCATATTTTGTAGTGCAGAAACATATGGGGTTCAATATTGAAGAAGGAATGGACTCACAGGTTTATACATACACTGGATATAATTCCGAAGAACTGGTACCTGGAGATGGAAATGCACATAGAAACAACATAATAGGATGAGATGATTCAAAGGTTTAAGGTAACATTTAATTTTGAACATGAATCTCCATTAATAGATGTTGTGTCATAGGTCATTAGAAACAATATCTTTTCATAAGAAGGGCCAATGGAGGTGGTACTCGTGTGCAGTGTGCATAGAGCTTCTATGATTGTCTATGAATTACTAGAATGCTACAATATTGCTAAAGAAGAACACAATGAGGAATATCCAAGGAATGTTCAAGTAATTGAAACTAAGGGGGAACACATGGTAGAAGGACCAAAGCTTGAATCTGTTGCGTATCCTCATCCAATAAAGACATGGAAGGTAAACATTGGGATGATAGAGAATCCAAAGTTTATGTAGATAGGTGATTATTGGAGTGATGAAACTATGGAGAAGATTGCATATTTATTGTGTGAGTATCATGATCTATTCCCAACTACATTCTCAGATATGAAGGGTATAGATGGTGATTTAAGAGGAATGAATATCCCTTTGAAACTTGGTGTTAAGCCAGTGTGACAGGGACCCTATAGGTTAAAATCGAAGTACAACGAGAAGGTGAAAGAAGAGATAGATCGAATGTTGGAAGAAGGGATTATTGAACCAATGGTGGAATCAGAATGGATATGTCCAATGGTTGTATAGGATAAGAAAACTGAAGAAATCGAGATTTGTTTAGACCCGAGGAAGCTAAATGATGCATGTTTACATGATCCATTTCCAACATCGTTCACATATGAGGTACTAGGAAATGTAGGAGGGAAGGAGGTCTATTATTTAACTGATGGATTCTCAGGGTACCATCAGATAAAGATTGTGCAAAAATATAGTTATAAGGCTACTTTTGCAATAGAGTGGGGAAGTTATTAGTACACAGTGATTCCCTTTGGACTGAAGAATGCACCTACATTTTTTTCGATGTTTGTTGTTGCATATTTTAAGGAATTTATTCATAAAATCCTTGAATTGTACTTAGATAATTGGACTATTTTCAGTTTATTAAAATATCACATGGAAGTACTCAGGTTAATGTTGGATAGGTGTAGACAATGCCAAATTTCACTAAATTTGAAGAAATCTATTTTTTGCGTGCCTTTTGTAATTTTGTTGGGCCATGCATTATGCAAGAAGGGATTATCAGTGCATCTTTCCAAGATTGCATTGATTTTAGTATTACAACCACCCACATTAGTTAGAGAGTTAAGAGAAAACTTGGGTCATACATGATATTACAGGAAGTTCATTAAGGGTTATGTGCATATTACATCACCTATGGAGAAATTGTTGAAGAAGGAAGATAAGTTCCAGTTGAATGAGGATTGTCATAAGGGTTTGTGATCCAGGTGGATATTGGTGGCCACCCACCTTTTCCAGCTGGCTCAAAACAACTTTTTGGCAATTTTGGCAATTTACTATTTTTAGCAATTTTTCGGGTCTTGAACTTTCGGGGCCATTTTGAGGCCCTAAACGACGTTTTTTTGGGTATCTAGCGGTCATAAAATTTCATCATGAAATTTACATCAAAAATTGTAGTCCTTAGATAGATCTTTCCAATGGGCTATCATGCACCTAAAATGAAGATCGTATGAAAATGTTAAAACCTCGGGAAGTTGATGTACTAACTTAGCCAAATGAGGTCCACATGAATTTTGGCGCTTCATCTCCTAGGGTTAGGTTTTTGGATGTCTAGGGTTTTTGACACTCCTGTTTATTGTAAAAAGGCCTTCAGAGCCTCATTGTAATCATATTCTTGTGAATGAACGTAACCATCACATCTCTTCTCAGAGATAATCCGCCACCATTCCAACAAGCTTATTTTCCGCTGCACTTTACAGTTTCAACTTATTTCCTTATTGAATAGAAAACCAGTTTTATTGTATCTCTGTTATTCTTTGTTAAGCATATATTAATAATCTGTAGTCATTTATTTTTTCTCATAAAATATGGATCAGTGGTATCAGAGTGGTCTGCTTCTTGTCATCTTAATGCATGTCCCCAACGAGGTTAGAGTACAAAGAATTGGGTCTCGAGCTTGTTTCTCTTGAGGAACAAATATCTCGCATGCCCAAGTGACCTCTCATGGTAGGATAAAATAAATATGACGTGATGGGAGATCCTTTCAAAATGTTGCTTGAGGAATCCATCACGCAACAGAGGAACTAGATGATAAAAGAACCTCATCTCAGCAGAGGTTGTCAAGAGGCTGACCCTGCTGACAACGCCACACCCACAACCCTACACCATTGGATGGCTCTGCCAAGGAAGTGATCTCCACGTCAACCAACAGTGTTGATTGTCGTATGACATCAGGCCTAAAGGATGAGGTATTGTGTGATGTTTCTCCTCTCGAAGTTTGTGATGTTATTTTGGGACAACCTTATTTATGGAAATGCCATGTTGTATATGAGTCTAGGCCCCATAGTGTTATTATTACTTTGAACAAGAAATTGTACAGGATACCCGAGGTAGTCCCACTTAGTGCTATTTCCTTTATCTTTGCCAAGCAATACTGGAAGGCCATCTCTCAGACAGGGAAGTTTGTCTTCTTCGTGATTCTCTCTCAGAATGAGCGAAAGATCACAGCCACATATAGGTTCTCTGCGGCCGACCTCTCCACACAACAGAAGAAAGTAAATAAAGTTGTCGAAGAATACTTGGATATCTTTTCCTTTCCTACTGGGGTACATCTACACTGTCAGGTCAAGCACCCCATCGATCTGACCCCCAACGCACCACTGCCCAATGGACCAGTCTATTGTCGCTCTATGTTAGAGAATGAGGAGATCAAATGACATATCCAATAACTTCTTCACAAGGGGAACATCCATCCCATCTCATCACCTTGTGGGAGACCAATCGTGTTGGTACAGAAGAAAGATGGAACCTGGCGACTCCACATTGATTATAGGGCCCTGAATAAAATCATAGTTAGAAACAGGTACCCAATTCCCTGAATCGACGACCTCCTTGATCAACAAATGGGGGCCAAATACTTCAGTAAGATTGATCTGAAGTCTGGCTACCACCAGGTCCTGATAGAACAGACAGATGTATGGAAGACTACCTTCAAGTCAAAGGAAGGCCTTTTTGAATGGTTGTTCATGCACTTTGGTTTGACAAATTATCCATCCACTTTCATGAGAATGATGGATGATATCTTGTGACCATTCACCAATACTTTTGTAGTGGTGTATCTGGATGAAATTCTCATTTAAAGTAAGTCTTGGGAAGAACACTTGCAACATTTTCAACATGTTCTGCACACCCTGCGACAACACAAGCTATATGCCAACTTGGAAAAATTCTTCTTCGGCATGGACAAGGTCCATTACCTAGGCTACATCATTGATCAACATGGCATACATGTGGATCTAGACAAGATCCAATTCATCCATGAATGGCCAACCCCAACCACACTCACTGAGCTTCGAAGCTTCTTGGACCTTGCCAATTTCTACCGAAGGTTCATGTTGGGATTATCCCATATTGCATGGGACCTCAGCCAAATAACCAGGGGTGTTGGTAATGGAATTTTTTTGTGGGGCTGGTCCCAACAACAAGTGTTCGATGATATGAAGCAATGCTTGTGCTCAGCCCCAATAATTTCACTACCAGACCTGCAGTAGCCCTTTGAGATCGAGACAAATGCTTGAAACTATGTTGTGGGCATCATTCTTACTGAGCACAGCCACCCCATGGCCTATCATAGTGAGACACTAGAAGATGGTGTCTGTAAGTACCATAACTATGATAAAGAAATGTACTCCATTGTGAAAGCCTACTTCCAATGGACACATTACATTCTTGGGAAGGAGACAATCATCCACACTGATCATAAGCCACTACAGTTCATTCATACATAAGGAAAATTATAGAATGACCTCCATCAAAAGTGTTCCACATACTTACAACAATTCCACCTCAACATCAAGTATAAAACATGAAGCACCAACTTTGTCGTTGATTGGCTCAGTAGACTACCAGTCATAGAACTCACCACGGTGCTAGACTCTTGTGGCCATGAGACCTCTGGATGGCCCCAACTCTATGTTGGGTGAAAACACAATTGTTGATAATTTGCATATTCAGGATGGGTTATTGTGTCATCTGGGCCATCTCTGCATTCCATCAAGAAAGCAAGCAAAGATGATCTAGGAATACCACTATAGTCGAGTGGTAGGACACTTCGGCATTGAAAAGACAGTGGCGATGCTACAAAAACATTTCTACTGGCCAAAACTTCGAGAGGAGGTCAACAAGTATAGCAGGTCCTACACTGCCTGCGCTATTTCCAAACCGACCACTAAGAAACAGGGCTTGTACACCCCTCTTCCTACTCCTGATAGACCATGGGAATCCATCTCAATGGACTACATGTCGGGTCTCCCATCCACCAAGCGAGGAAATGACTGTGTTTTTGTGGTTGTTGATTGCTTTTCTAAGATGGTGATTCTGGTTGCCTGCAAGAAGAGAATCATAGAAAAATCCACTACCAAACTCTTCTTTGAATGAGTCTGGGTACATTTTGGAATCCCGCAAACCATTGTCTCAAATTGGGACAGTCTATTATCAACACATTCTAGTTGAGCCTTTGGTCATGTTGGACAGCAAGCTCACCAAATCCACGGCCTTCCACCCGCAGACAGATGTCCAAACCAATGTCATAAATCGAATGATCGTGCATATCCTATGCATGTATAATTCCAATCACCCTCGCACATGGGATGAGAGTCTTCCCTATGTCCACCATAGCCACAACCAAGCCTTGCATAGGTCAACTGGCCACAACCCCTTTCAAGTAGGGTTGGGATTCCAACCATTGGATCTCATAGATGTTGCACTTCCCCTTGCAGTCACCTCGACCAACTCATCTCCTGCTCCAACTGAAGTTAACAAAGCCACCTAGTTCATTGAGCGAATCCAGCACATCCGCCAATAGGTTCGAGATATCCTACAGAATTACAATGACAAGTACAAGCAGCACCATGATCAACATCGGGTGCCACATAAGTTTCAGGTGGGTGACAAAGTTTGGTTGCACTTGCATAAAGAACGCCTTACAACACCCCATCAGAACCTTCACCCACTCCATTATGGGTCTTACACCATCACCAAGTCTATGGGGAATAATTATTTTGAGCTCAACATTCCTCCTTTCCTTGGCCTGCACCTAGTGTTCAACGTGGACCTCCTTTGGCCTTATTTCCCACCATTATTGGATGCCTAAGATGTAGCATAACAACTGACACCAACAAAGATCAACCCCAACTGCATACAAATGGAATATAGTGATCATATTGTGGACACATAGATCAAGGGAACTCGACAGCAAAGGATCCATCATTATCGAGTCATCAAAGCAGGGCAGCTCCTGCACCAAGGCAAGTGGCTCACCTGGGGCCAAATTCAATAGAAATTCCCTCATCTGATGGGGTAAATCAACGCAATGGAGGAGGGATAATTGATACAGGTGGATATCGGTGGCACCCACATTTTCCAGCTGGCTCAAAACAACTTTCTGGCAATTTTGGTAATTTACTATTTTTAGCAGTTTTTTGGGTCCTGAACTTATGAAGCCGTTTAAGGCCCTAAACGATGTTTTTTTGGGTATCTAGTGGTATTAAAACTTCATCATGAAATTTTCATCAAAATCTGTAGTCCTCAAATAGATCTTTCCAACGGGCTATCGTGTGCCTAAAACAAATATCATATGCAAAAGTTACGACCCCGGGAAGTTGATGAACTGACTTGCCCAAACGGGGCCCACATGAATTTTGGTGCTTATCTCCTAGGGTTAGGTTTTTGGATGTATAGGATTTTTGACACTCCTGTTTATTGTAAAAAGGCCTTCAGAGCCTCATTATGATCATCTTCTTGCGAATGAGAGCAACTGTCACATCTCTTCTTAGAGATAAGCCGACACCATTCCAACAAGCTTGTTTTTCGCTACATTTTATAGTTTCATCTTATTTCTTTATTGAATAGAAAACCAGTTTTACTGTATCTCTATTATTTTGTGTTAATCATATATTAATAATCTGTAGTCATTCCATTATGCTCATAAATTTTGGATCAGTTTGGATACACTAAAGTAGAAATTAGTGACCACGCCAATTTTGATATTCCTAGATTGGAAGAAGGAGTTCCATGTTCATGTAGATGTGTCGCCCATAGTGTGGGCACTGTTTTGTTGGTTTTGTCACTTGGGTGAGAAAAAGCACAACACTTGCATGCTTAGTTAAGCCAGCTAAACAAGACATAAGTTTGTGAGTTGATTAGGATAAACAAATACACATGAAAACAAAGAAATACAACTAAAAACAACTAAGAAATAAATGTTAGAGAAGCTTGAGAAACTAGAACCATGAAAATAAAAAAAATGACCAGCATATAGCTACCAATGGATCAATATATTGATAGGATAAACACCGTAGGGAAAGGCGGGCAATTACGAGTCCCCTCTTCCTCCTTGGGAGGGATATTGAGTTCCCTATTTGAGATCTCTTCTCTTCATACAATGGAAGAAATGAAAAATGGTGAAGAAATACAATTCATATTCCCTAAAGAGGTGTTAAGAACCAAATATCAATATAGAATAGAAAAACCTCAGAATAAGTACTCAACGCCTTGAAAAAGAGAGAATTTCGGATAATAAGCCTCTTCAAGGGGGAAACGTCCTTTTACCCCACATAAATGTTCAAGTACAAGATGATTCCAAGTGACAATATCTCCTTGGTATATATAGGAGACTAGGAGGTATAATTACAACTAATGGAATAAAGCCGACATAAATAAAATAGCATTACTAATGTAATATGCCCCAATTAATGGGTAATGAGACAATATTAGGGATTAACATGCCCCTCCCCTTGAGACAAGTGTTGCCCGCAACGCTTGAGTAATTCTAGATGCTTCTGTATAAAAGACTCATCTTCCCAAGTGGAATCTTCAGCCGGTAGTTTCCTCCATTTAACGAGATACTATGAAATGGATCTATTCCTCAGTTGGAGAATTCGTGTGTCAGTAATGGTTTCAGGCTCCAATATGATTTTTCCTTCCTCGTCAAGTTCTGGAAATATAATTTGAACTGGGATCTTTTCACCTATAACCTTTTTTAAGCATGAAACATGGAAAACTAGGTGTACTCGTGAAGATGCAGGCAACTCCAATGTGTATGCCATAGTACCAATCTTTTGCAACACCTTATAAGAGCCATAGTACTTTGGTGATAATTTATTATCCTTCTTGGCTTTCTTGAGGGACATATGTTTGTATGGTTGTAGTCTTAAAAACACCCAATCCCCTACTTAAAAACTTCCTTCACTACGATGTTGATCTACTTGTTGTTTCATGCGATTATGTGCCATGGTCAAGTTGTCCTTTAAGATTTGGAGAACTTGTTGTTGATGCTCAATGTGATCTTCCACTGCTTGAACCTTAGATTTTTCTTTTAGAGAAGCGCTTGAACCTTAGATTCTTTAGAGAAGAAGGATGGAAGGAGGGTGGTATCCATAAAGTGCTTCCATCACTGATTGAACCTTAGATTTTATTTTAGAGAAGAAGTGTTATACCACCATTCCCGCCACAACCATTTGAACCATTGTGTTTGTTTATCAGAGACAACCAGCTAAGGTAGCCTTCTAGAAATTTGTTCACCATCTTGGTTTGTCCATCGATTGAGGATGATAGGATGAGCTATGAGCCAATTGAGTACCCAAACAAGAAAATAATTCCCCTCGTCTCAAAAAATGTCCAAAGGAAGATGGATCCTCCTGGTCAATTTCACAATAATTTGGGATGCCATGTAGCTTTGAATTGTTCCATGAATGCGGTGGAAACTATACTAGCTTTGAAGGATGAGAGTGCACAAAAGTGCGTAATTTGGTCGGGCCATCGGAATAATCACCAAGGATGACACTTTCCTTCCTGCACTTTGGTGTAAATCCTATGATGAAATCCATGGAAACCTCCCCAACTGACTTGGGATGATAATATTGTAAAAGACCCGGTATTAATTGTTTCAATCTTTATTTTGTTGTAAAACCAAACATTCTACCACAAAACCTTTGAACATAAGTTTTAAGGCCATCCCAAAAACCTTCTTGACCCCTATGGTAGGGTTTTCAAAAATCCCGAGTCTCCCACCGAGAGAGAGGTGCAATTCCAATAGTACCTTTTTGTTTGAGTTGGGAGTTCTTACATAAATATAAGATCTTTGTACCATAAAGTGAATCATTCTTCCATGTAAATGTATTTGATGACCGGAATCCCACAACCTTGAATGAGAGTCCACACTTTTCGGCCATTCTTCCATTCATCCCTTTTGCTTCTATTATCCAATCAGAATGAATGATTGAGATAGCAATGTAGAAAGGCCCCCAACATCTTCATCCTTTCTTGAGAGTGTATCCGCCACAACATTTTTCTTCCCCTTTTATAGACAATTTCAAAATCATAACCCAATATCTTGGTTACCCATTTTGTTGTTCCTCCAAGATAGTCTTTTTCCAAGAAGTATTTAAGACTATCATGATATGTTTTGACCTTGAAGTGCCTTACCTATTAGGTAAGGATGCCACTTCTTCAATGCATGTAGTATTGCCATCATTTCCTCATAAATGGGTTTGTAAGTCCTTTCCCCTTGAGTGGTCGACCAAAGTCAGGGGCCCTTGGCCTTCCTTCTTGCATTAGACAACACCAATTCCATTTCCGGGAGGCATCACATTCCACAATAAAGGTTTTAGTCCTGAGGGTCAAGATAGAGATTTTCTTCATCACCCTCCTTTGTTGTTCAAAATATTTAGTTGCCTCGAGTCCATGAAAATGCATCCTTCTTAGTTAATTTCTAAAGGTGTTGCTATTATTCCATAGTGCCGAATAAACTTATGTAATAACTCACAAACCCAAAACTCTAAGATTCTCAATGTTTTGGGAATCGGTCACCCATCATGGCCTTAATCTTGTTAGGTCTACCTTAACACCTTCATAAGATACAATGACCTAACACTTACCTCCTTCACTCCAAAGAAACATTTGGATGGTTTGCATATGTTGTTGTTCCCTTTAGTAGTTGTAGCACCTGTCAACATAGTTTCCACATGATCCCTCCCAAGACTTTTGCTATAAATTAGTATATCATCAAAAAAATACTAACACAATTTTTTTTAAGGAAGGGTTTGAAAATGAAAATTCATCAACCCTTGGAATGAAGGTAGCATTTGTGGTACAAAAGACATGACCAAAAATTCATAATGCATTCTCTATGAGTCTTGTAATGTTGTTTTGGATACCTTTCCTTCATTATAACCTATTGATACCCTAAACAGAGATCCAATTTTTGTGAAATAGATTGCTCCATGTAGTTCATCTAACACCCATCAATGACAGGAATGGGAAACTTATCTTTAATAGTGATCTGTTGAGCTCTTTATAATCCGACACATATGCCATGAGCCATCTTTCTTGAATACCATTACCATCAAAAGTGTAGAAAAGAACTTTGGCTAGGTCTAATAATGCCAACCTCTAACATTTCTTCAACCACAAGGCTCAATTTAACTCTTTGGGCATAAGTGTATCCTCAGATGGATCCACTGTTAGGAGGAACACTCCCAGGAATTTAGGTGAATTTCATGATCATGATTTTGAGGGTGGAAGACCTTGAGAATATCTTCAAATACTTTGGAATGCTTATCAATGATCCCTTTGAGATCTTGAGGAATGGGATGGCTTAGATGTTTGAACATCTAGTGAGTATAGTTGGAGCACAATGCCTTGATGCCCCTTTTTCAATAATTTTGTCATGCCATTAGAGCTTATCACCCTTACCGAAGCCTTTGATAATTCTTAACTCAATTCTCCTATTTTCCTTCCAATGAAAATTTCATGAAAAGTTCTTGAAAAATTAAAAGCCACTGCTCCTAATGATTGTAACCATTGCTTCCTACTACAACATCAACACCCACCCCATGGGTATATAGGAAATCCATTGGACTATTCATTACATATTCCCCCATAGTAAGATTTCCTTTCGATCTTATTGCATTTTCTTTGAGAAATTTATAGTTCCTCCATCCGCAATCATTACTTGAAACTCACACTGGATATACAAAGAAATTGAGATCTCACACTGAGAAAGGAATGAAATTATGAGTACTTCTAGAATCACTTAGGACTACCTTTTCTTTTTATGTATCCTTTGATCTTGAGGTTTTGAGTGCTAATTCCAGCCAACAAGATTACACGACATCGTGGGAGTCACCGCATTGCAACCATTGATTCTATAGTTTTCATCTTGAGATGGTTCTTGTTCTTGTTCTTCTTACTCACAATCTATGTAGAATAATTTCTTTCTCACCACACTTATGTCCCACTGTATTTGTTGTCACAATTAAAGAATAAACCTTTTCTTTTCTTCCTCCAATTAGAGTTGGAGGTGTCAACCTCAGAGACAGGTGTTTTAGAAGAAGGAGCATTATTCTCTCTACGCATGTTAAGCAGATGGTCCTTCTAGTAGCTATAGCCATATATTTACTTTCACATTTCTTTCCACCCCAAATGTATTCTCCAATGATTTGGGTTCAAGTAGCAAACCTCAGTTGAATGTTATCCTTAAAGTTCCTATGGATACATCAATCAAGTGCTCATCCTGAATATTTGTTACCTTTATATTCACCTTTGGAAGTTCTCAATGTGCTCCTCGGTAATTGAACCCTTTTCTTGAGATTTATCAATTGGCTAAAGTAGCTGTATTGGTTCTTGTATCCTCATAGTGTGCTATCATTTTCCATGAAAATTGTCCAAGTGACAAGTGATTACAGAACAAATATATCAATACCATACAAATTGATTGGGTTCTAAATATAAAAAATCAATTCACCTTTTGTGTATGTATACATTATGTAGACTCAAAGAATTGCTCCATCTAAAGTGTATCCATGATTGGGTCCCTACATCAAACTTCCCATATTGATCTTAGGGAACAACGTGGTTGGTCTTCAACCCAAAGTTGGAGTTTCTCCATTCTTGATTCACCTTCCTTGTGTCCTCATCATGAATTTCATGGGATACATTTTCACTTTCAGGTGTCCTCTCTATTAGGAAACTTTTCAATCCTTCCATGATCTTCCCTTTTAAAGCGTCCATCTTAGTATTTATTGCCTCAAACTTAGCTTCTGTTGAATCCATCATCTCTTGTAGTTCATCTTTTGTTATTGTATTCTTTTGTAAATCATTGATGTCCCTACGCATTTCTTCACCTTCAGCAAGAGTCCAAGTAGGATTGTCTGGAGGCTTATTTGGTGTAGAAGTTCCCTTTTTTGGTGGCATGTTGGCTACGTATCACTTTAAACCTTGATTTTGAGGTGGTTTTGCTAGACAATCTTCCTTTTATTGTATCTCCAAAATTTCGGCCCTTCTAAGTATGATATTTTATTTTTTGTAGGTATCTGATATTTCTTCTCTTCAATTCCACAGGTCTAATAAAAATTGGATGTGCCAAGTGGAATTTATGGTAACTTCCCCACAACTTGCTGATTTTTTTCCTTTCCAGGAGATCTCACTTGTATAGCATTCCCCACACAAAAAAAATGATATAAAATTCTGAAACTTGTAGCATAACTACTAAGGGTTGTACACTATCCAATGCAACTATTCTCACTCAATTTGAATACCCTAGGAAGAAGTTATGATTGTTTTACCTGGAACACCTGCTTGAGACTAGTCAATAGGACTAGTCAGATACCCTATCTTCCACAGGGTGTATATACAAATTTAAGATGACCCATAAGCTGAAATTTCTACCACATATACCTTACTAATTTATGTGAATATCCTCTATATTTTAGGGTCTGAAACATTACATAAAAAAATTTATAGCGAAAATTCCACAATGACTCAATTCAGGATGATTCTAGAACCCTATCTTATAAAGGTTGTATCTCCGAAATTATAAGGCCTCAGGAGATGAAATTTTAACCCAACGTACCTTTATCTATATAATAAATATTCTCCAAGTCGTTCCTTCAGATTCACTGTAGAAAAAAAGTTATAGCGAAAATTTCACATTGTCTTAGTTGTAGAAGTGAAACCCCAAGACCTTGAGCTCTGATACCATATGTTAAGAACCAAATATCAATATAGCATAGAAAAACCTCAGAATAAGTACTCAACACCTTTAAAAAGAGATAATTTCAGATAATAAGCCTCTTTGAGGGGGCAACCTCCTTTTACTCCACATAAATGTTCAAGTACAAGATGATTCCAAATGACAATGTCTCCTTGGTATATATAGGAGACTAGGAGGTATAATTACAACTAATGGAATAAAGCCGGCATAAATAAAATAGAATTACTAATGTAATATGACCCAATTAAGGGGTAATGAGCCACTATTGGGGCTTAACAAGAGGTGAGTGGAATGGACTATTACAATGGTGCTTGAAGGATTCAAAGTGAAAAGAGGATTCTCAGAGAAGAATTCTTGCAGCATAACAATACCTTGAAGATCTTATTTTCTTAGCACACCCATGGCAGATATTTATAGCATCCATTCATGGAAAGATATAATTGGTTCATAGTGTGAACACGGGGCCTCTTAGGGCACTTCCTAGCCCTTGACCAATCTCCAAGATAGATTTCTCTCAGATATGAGTGTCAAATTGTGTTGGGGGTCATACTAGAAGTGATTGAGGGTCCGACAAGATTCATAAATGTGTCGTTCATGGAAATGTGTGGTTTTATTCATAGATAAACATGCATCTTGCATCCTGAGGCATGTGTTAGCCTACACATTATGTGCGTTGTGTGTGTGCTTCCTTTGGTGAATTTGCACACTTTTATTTTTGACCCAATTATATAGTTTTTTAAATTTTGATGGATTTTGGTGTTGTAGGTGGACTAATTGTTGTTGGCATTGATGTTTTTCTTCAATCATTGTGTGCAATGTTGCGGGTGATTTTTCAGTGATAACAAATGCCCCCTGATGTGTGAGGTTAGGAGCATATGTTTAACCGAAATACATCAATGTTTCTTTTACTAAGAGTACCATTGTAATGAAGAGTGAAGAGAGGAACTACAAGAGCGATCCACCGAAGGGAGAGGGAAAACCGTGGGACCCAAACCATTCTCTAGGAAAAAATAAAATCTTTGTACAAACGAGGCGGGCATGCCCCATGCTCATGTCATAAAACCAAAATTTGTAACTGTAACTAAAGTTGTATGATGATGTAGATAACTATAGTGCCCTCAGGGGCGATTGGTAATGGAAGATGACAATTTTGGATGGCGAACGGGCTCTGAAGTGAGTAAAGAGTGACTGTAAGAATTGTCGATGACTCGTAAGCATTGATGGCCTAAAAAATTCATAGGTATTCGGCTAGTATGAAATAACTACAATAGTCACATAGTAAGACCCACTGTAACATGAGATTTTTTTGAATTTGAATGTTATGGGATCAACGGAATCAAAAAGCAATGATGATTCTCTCCGTGTCATCCGAGACTCCTCATTGAAAAGGTAATGAGAGTCAAGATACTTCCACCCTTCTGGAAACTATGTTGATGTCGACAAAAAGGGAGACACAATGCCAAGAAGCAAAGGGATTCTTAAAATCCACTGAGTAATAGGTGATATCAGATACTGACGGGTATCATGAACAAATTCAAGACGTTGTGGGACTCAAGACTTCCCTGGGTTGGGGAATTTTGAAGGGTGACTGGCAGCAACCGTAAAACTGGATCTAGTGTCAGGGGTAAGCTAGATATGGGATTAAACTATGCCAGAGGCTAACAAAGTGGGAAAACTTAGAGATCGTGGGTACATGGACTTGGTATAATTGGGGTTTGTTAATGAGTTCAATGTGAAAAAAAGGGTGGATGCCCCAACCAAGGGCGACATAGTTTGCTTTGCAAGGGAAAAGAAGGCCATCAAGGATGACAATGAAAAAACTATGTATATTCTGGAAACAAAGGCTTTATACAATTACCAAAGAAAAAAATAATCATTTGGGTTGAGTATACAGATATAGAAACGGGTGCCCCAGTGAAAGATGGCTTGGCCTGTTAGGGTGCAAGTTTGTGAAAGACAATGGGTGGAGGGTGGGGGACCCATGGGTGGGTTTCTATATTAGGTAAATGGATGGAGGACAATATACAGATGGGAAAAATGATGGTGTATGAGATGGAGGGCTTATGAAAAGGTGGAGAGGTAGTCAATAGAACCAAGATTATATGACCTGGAAATATGATGAGAAGAGGTATGGGGTTCATTCTTGGAAGTTCATAAGACTATCGAGACTCCCATCCATAGGGGATGAAATCATCATGAGTGTCAAGTTTCCAGGTAGAGCTATGAATGGGACAAATCATGTGGGGGAGAGTGCTATTAGATGACAATACCAAAATTTGGTAGAGGTGAAGATACTACAGAGCCGAATGTAGGAACCCTAAAGGAAAATTTCAGAGGGTGTGACCAGGATATGCAATTGTTAACAGCGGGAGAAACTACATTCCAACATCGAACATATACCTTAAGGGGCCATAAGATTGTTGAACAAGTACCTACACACATGAAAACCAAATACTCGATGTAAACAATATCTGATGATAAATAATATATAATAGTTATTTGATAAAACTAAAAGTGAGCATGCGTACCTGAATGTGACGTGAGAAAAAGGCTCATACGAGGCCAAGTGCAGATGATAACCCAGGGAATGTGAATGTGTAGATGGTGGGACCAGGATCCCATGGCTAAGAACATATCGAAAAATGAAGGCTTTAGGATACTATAACAGACTATGGAAGTTGGGAAAAAGGGGTTATATATAGATGGTGGGCCTACAATTCCACCTCATTTGTACCTATCACCATTATTGAGCGGACCAGATAGTTGTGACGAGTTTTTGAGATTGCGAGAGCGTGAGGCTATCGATCTGGCATTGGTGAGAGATAGGTTAGTGGCCCTATCATCTTGCACCTTGTGAAATTCATAGTTTGTTGGTAGGGGTTGTACGAAGGGCCATACAAGGGGTTTTATGGGTATGGTCCCACAAGTGCGCAGGAAAAGGAGGAATACTCACGCATATGTGTGTGGGTATAAACTCATTTCCCATACATAATGTGCGGATGTGCTTGACACAGCCGCACATGTGGGCATGAGGGTGGAACACAAAGGTGTGCATGAGATGTGCGCCTGTTTGACTGACAGCTGGGCACTCATGCGCGGTTGTTTGTGAGACAATTGTGCATTAGTGTGCAACTGTACCAAGAATAGGTGCGCACATGTCTGCACCTGACTAGGGGAAAGCTGCGCACTTTGGACAGGCTAAAGGGTTGTGATTTTTTGATATTTTTATGCATTTTTTTATGGATGATGAGGCTGATCAAATGTTTATGTGTGGATGCAGGTGATAGAGAATATTACACAATGTTGGTCCATCGACGAGATCATGACTGGGACTGGTTATGAGAGCTTGTGAGGGAGAAGTTGTGCATGCAAAGACACTTGGCATATTGTGGGTTGCTCAATTTCTTCGACTGCCCTTTGATATGATCATAGGAGTTCCTGCTACAATACCTTATTGGTATGTGGAGCACTGATCTGTAGTGCTTCATTGTGAGGTGGGAGAAGCTGACATTCTATGCTACAGAGGATGTGTATTTCTTGACGAGAATCCCATTCTGTAGCAGGGCACTAGCCGTCGATCCTCATCTGCTAGGGAAGGATTGGGTGGAGACCATGGAGGCTTGCCATTGTATTGGGTTGAATCCTATGTAGGTTTCGGTCATTTGTATCTAGGCCATCGATGGCCTCTTGAATGAGTGCATCGCAGTAATGGTAGTGAGGATCTATGGATCATTGGGTACTCAGCGGATCAATAGTGTTCAGCTGAGGGTGGTGGAGCAGGTCCTAGATGGGGACCTGTTTGCATGGGGTGTGATGATGCACAGCAAGATGATGGCGCAACTGAACCAGTGTCAGAGAGATGACTCTAGTGACCCTGCTTTCAGGTCCATTTTGGTGGTCTGGTTCTTGGAGAGGGTGCCTTTGTTGTGCTTGAGTATTCTTATAGAGCCAGCAGGGCGATGAGAGTCACGACTGATGCGGTGGGCCCATGTGTTGTCCTAGATTGGAGGAGGTGAGGGTGGCCACTACTTTACGACCACAGTTGCATGAGTGTGGTGCCAGATGCCACAGTTTATTCATAGATATCCATACACATGTATGGACTATAGACATGACCCAGATATGGTGTTGCCTCCTAGGGAGGACTAGGACTAGCGAGGTATGTTATCATTGGAAAATCGTCTGCAACATTACACACAATGATTGAAGAAAAACATCAATTCCAGTAGCAATTAGTCGACCTACAGTACCAAAATCCATCAAAAGGAAAAAAAACTATATAATTGGGTCAAAAATCAAAGTGTGCAAATTCACCAAAGGAAGCACACACACAATGCACATAATGCATAGGCTAACACAGGCCTCAGTGTGCACTATGCGCAAGATGGGCGATTGTATACGAGGAAAGTTGTGCACTTCCATGAATTATGAATTTATGAATCTTTCCATCCCTTCAACCACTTCTAGTCTGACCCCCAACACAATTTGACACTCATATTTGAGTGAAATCTATCTTGGAGGTTGGTTAAGGGCTAGGAAGTTCCCTAAAAGGCTCCTTGTTAAGACTATGAACCAATTCTATCTTGCCATCAATGGATGCTATAAATATATGCCATGGGTGTGCTAAGAAAATAAGATCTTCAAGGTATTGTCATGCTGCAAGAATTCTTCTTTGAGAATCCTCTTTTCTCTCTGAAGCCTTCAAGCACCATTGCAATAGGCCATTCCACTCACCTCTTGAGGGAATAGGAATTGTATTTCTTCACCATTTGTCATTTCTTCCATTGTATGAAGAGAAGATATCTCAATTAGGGAACTCAAGAGCCCTCCCAAGGAGGAAGAGGGGAATCATAAGTCCCTACCTTTCTCTAAGGTGTTTAGCCTATCAATCTATTGATCCATTGGTAGCTATATGTTGGTCATTTTTTTATTTTCATTGTTCTAGTTTCTCATGCTTCTCTAACATTTATTTCTTAATTGTTTTTAGTTGTATTTCTTTGTTTTCAGGTGTATTTGGTTATCCTAATCAACTCACAAACTTATGTCTTTTTTAGTTGTCTTAACTAAGCATACAAGTGTTGTGTTTTTGCTCACCCAAGTAACAAAACCAACACGACAGATTGGCGACCATACTGGGGATTGCTATCAAATTCCTCCCTATTTAAGTGACAACAGATTATTTTGACATGAAGGTACCAAAAAAAACCTAGCCCAACCTGCCAAAGTCAAAATTCAGAGCTGAGGAAGGAGTATTTCACTTGGAAATTTCTTCCCTGATGCGTGACAGGAAGTGCACAGATTTCAAGGCCCATGGGCATGCACTCTACACACTGTGCACAAAACAAGGTTCATTACTCTACGCATTATGCGCCCTCTACATGCCTGTTAGAAATGTAGCCCATGCATAACTCAAAACTTTTGAAATTGTAAGGGTTTTTATGAATGGTTTGAGGGCCCCTAACCTTCAGATTTGTTTTCCCTACACTTTGTAAGGAAACTACACTGCACTTAGAATCCTTTCTCATAAGAAAGGTTAGCTAACATAAGTACATAGGGGTAAAATGGAATCACTATTCTTCTCTTTTTCTTTGTTGCCGCATGGATGGCTCATTTGGATTTTAAAAATTTTAAGTTGAAGTTATTGCTTTCATACACAATCACTTAATTTGGGACTACAAGTTAATTTTTACCCTCAAGTATGCTCTTCCCCCGCACCCTGGTGTGATATTGGGAATCAGAAAGGTGGTTGAAAAGACATTTCATCTCCCTTAACAAAATCATTTAGGAGAGGACAAATCCCCCCTAGGGTTCCTCTTAGTTTTTGGAAATCATCTTAAAAAGCTTTGTAGGGACCCATACATGCCCACATGTTCGCAATCTTAGGATAGTTTCTAAAAATATTTCTTAGTTTAGATCACAATCTAGGGAATTTTAAAGATCAATGTAACGGGCCCATACATGCCCACATGTCTACAATTCTAGGATAGTCTCAAAGCTTTCTTAGTATAGACAACATTTTAGGGAGTTTAAAGGATTTTGTAAAGGACCCATATGTCCACATTGCTAGTTATTTAGGTATTTAAATATTCCGCAAGGTTGTAACAAAGACACATAGTAAGATAGGTAAGAATATTTGTAAGTGTTACACATTATTTTTATCATCCCTATGACTGTCAATGATGTAAACCTATATGTTTCCTTCAGAGGAGTCAATGGCCTGAATTCTTGAAGAAAGAAGGGAGAACAACTTTTAATGAGAGAAGAAGTTGTATTTTCCTTTGTAAAAACCCTATTAAAGAGGATTTTTCCAGGTTTCTCTATACATGGGGTGTGGAAATTCCCAATTTCTGCAGGTTGCACTATAGCTAGGCTGCGAAGTTTCTACAGGTTGCACTATAGCTAGGGTGTGGAAATTCATGTACATGGGAAAAACAAGCGTCTTCTTGATGCTTCTAGATTATATGGTGAGGTGGCCTCCAAATGGTTTGGATCTTACTCACTTTCATGATTTAGTGGGATCATCCTAACCTCCTCACCTTATCACCTTCGGCTTATAAAAGAAGAGGAGATCTCATGGAGAAATTTAGTTTGAGTTTGGCTTGAGATTGTTAGCTTGGTTAGATTGGCTTTGAGATTTGATTTGTCAAGATATATTGTGAGTATCTATCAGATCCATGGTCTTAGAATACTTGGAGAAAGAAGTGTGTGGAAAGCAAGGAACTGTTGGAAGGAACCTGAAAACATCAAGGCATCTAGTTGTATCTTTCTTCTACATTATATAATACAGTGGCATGTTTCTTTCCCATAAAATCATTCTCATTTTATTACATGACTCCTTGATCACATGTATAGGATTTCATTGAGTATACTATTATTTCTTTCACTTTGGTTGGTTTTTGTCATTGCAGATCCAATATCACAAGAGCACCAGAGTGGAGCAAGGACAACAAAGATAAAAGGAATCGATATTCAAAGGTATGTCACTTATCTATTATTTGGTAGTAAATTCGATGATTAAATATTAGGGAAATCACCATGTCTTGTCTTGTTTTGTTCTAGTTTCGTAGTGAAGCTAGGGGGATTGATTTGTGTCCGCACTTAGCAATTAGCCCGATAACAAAATTGGCGACCATACTGGGGACATATTGTTTTCCTAGTTTGTCTTTCTTTATTGATTTTATTTCTTGGGTTTTGTCTCTGATTATATGGGGGATCCATCCAGACTCTCTAGATCTGAAAGTTCATTTAGAATCTTTGCCCTTTTTTCCATTTTTCCTTTATTTACAGGCATTTCCACACTGTATCCCATATGTAACCTGCGGAAACCTTAGATCATCTCACCCTGATTGTTTATACTAGTGCGGAATTTTTTCACCCTACCCATGTATATCCTTTAGAAACCTCAAATTGTCGCAGTGTAACCTACTACTAGGTTGCGACGTCTCCTGTAGAAATTTTTGGATTAGGTCTTTTTGTCTTTTAATACCCAATTTTTCTTTGATCACCTGTGATGAACTTTTGGAGCCTGTATTTGACTGTTTACAGTCTTCTTGACATTTTTTGAACTGCTTTTAGCCATCTTTCTCTGTTTTCTTTGAAAATATTTGGTCTCTTTCTTTGAGTGTCTTTCAGTTACAAAGCATTGCTTTTCTTTAGAATTTTTTAGTGAAAGAATACTTCTTTTTCTGAATAAATCTTGTTAAAAGAGAAACTTAGTTTTTGTTGTTTTTGTGATTTTCTATTGGTTGTAGTGTATCTTTGAAACAAAAAATTTAATTTCTTGCTTTATATTAAAATGGGGCCATCCTTGCATTTGAAGTAGCGAAATTGCATGGTTTTTGGCATTTTTTCATCTTGATGAGTTTAAAGTTTTTGGGAAATTGTGCATCTGGGAATGATATACGTTTTCTACTTCTCGTAATATATCTTTCATCGAAGTGAAATATTTTCATTCTCATTTCTTTGCCTTGTTTAGAGTCGGTCAAAACATCATCTAGTCCACGTCATTTTTCCTCTTGAGTAACAACAGCCTTAAAATAAAGCACTTATAAAAATTGATTAGACATTTTTATATTTTTCGGTAGAAAACCTACATTAGATTAGTTGTAGGGCTTTGGAATAGGTGTGAAAGATAAATTTCCAAAGATGCAAACAAACATACAATCTTGCGTTAGGGAGTGGTGAAATACACTTGCTACATTTTGTCCTGGGAAACCCTTCTAACACAAGGGTCAATCACGAGGTCGCATTAAGACTGACATAATTACTCACCCTGCTTTGTTGGTATTGGTGTAGAGATTGCACGTATTATGGGGGTCACTTGAAAGGTATACCCACAATGATGAGTGGAATCCTTTCAAGTTGATTTCAGGATATATACCCTGCCTTTGCGCATGGATTGGACTGTCGACTATTTCCCCAGGCATCATTGTAGTAATTGGTAACCTTAGTAACCTATCTCTTTAGGGTCTTTACACAAGGTGACTATGGAGGGGAAAGTCTTCACGATACCTGGAATAGACGTTGGCCAAACTCACTCGGGCTCCTTGGAGGGTATACCCATGATTATGTGTGGGAGCTTGCACCAAGGTGTAAGTTAATTAAGCAGGTCGTCAACGTAACTTTTCCACCCACTCTATCTCAGCCCCTTCTTACATTGTTCCCGTGACATTGGATTTCATCACCAACTAGTGTGCTCATTGTGAGAAGGTTTTGTTTTCTTTCTTTCTTACTAGATTTTTAGTGTGTGCTGTTTCTTTTCCGTAGCAGACTCTAGGTTGGATTTTTATTTGATGGCGTCAGTTCCTGGAATGACCAATGAAGGAACCCCTTTTCCAGGGGAACCTTTTGTTTTCCTTCTTACGGAAACATTGGTCCTCCTTACATTGCTACTTTGAGCCTTCCAGGTCTCACAATTGGATTACCAGTATGGTTTTTTTCCACTCAGGTAATCCTGAATGCAGTTGGTGATTTAGTTGTAAGAAATCCCCCCCAAGAACATCAACCTCATGTTGATCCTTCACTGTCTTCACTAGTAAGATATTATTTTCCTTCTTTGCTTGAAAGGTCTTCTTCTGTTTCATCTTCTTCGTCAAGTGAAAGATCTGAAGCTAGTAATACGGTGGATAAGAAGAAGAAGAAAAGGAAGAATAAGAAGAAGAAAAATAAACAAGGGTCCAAACTTCCAACCGA
>SNQJ01S0105482.1:0-10053 GCA_010110895.2 Picea sitchensis
AGGTTGGACTTCTCTTGAAAATATGAATGACACGAAAATGGTCTAGGCAGCGTTGACTCAAAGACGACCCAAGATATGAACTTGCAGAAGGTCAAAAAAGAGACAAATGGATTTCCCAACCCGAGTTCAATGACAAAGGAGGTGTCATATTCAAGAGCGACTATTACTGCCACTAACACAAATACAGAGACACATTTATTTCCCAAATTTTCCCCCACCATTTCTTGTGAGTACCTCTTTATTTTTACACAATCTTGAGGAGGATAACATATGCTTGTTGATGTAAGCTCATCCTTCGGACAAGTCCCTCGGAGTATGTTTAACGAACCCTAAGAAAGAGTGGTTTAGTCCCATATGGGTCTTTATATGCTTGTTTAACAAGTCCAAAGAGAGAAAACACGGGGGGTTTTCATATTTAGAGAGTTTGAAAACAACTTAAAGAGAACTCTCTAAGTTCCTTTTTTGTAAATTAGTTTAATGAGACTGAAAAAGTGATAAACTATCGCCCATCAAATGTTTTCTTCAAATACTTTTATGAGCGTGAAAAGAAAAATATCACTCGACAATATTTTCATTTTTTACGGAGTGTGAAAAGAGCTTAAAGGATACTCCATGAGTTTCTCTTTTTGTGTTACCATGACGAGTATGAAAAGATGACAAAATATTACTTGGTTGCGTTCTCATTGATTTACGAGTGAGAGAATGAACAAAGATTGAGCTTGAGGTTTTTTCTGAAAAACCTAAAAAGTATTTGTACATGTGACAAACGTAAAAAACAAATTAAGAAAAGTATTTGTATTTCATCGTTCAGGCTCCAAGATCATTCACTTGCAAAAAAATTACAACACTCACAATACCAGAAGAATATTAGGTTTTAGATAAAATGAATAAAATAATATAAAATATCAATGAGAAAGTAAAAAGTGAATAAATATAAGTGAAAACTCGTTTTTTACCTTTCCATTGTCATTTTACTCAAAACTTGTCTAACAACCCCCTTTTTATCTCAAACTTCCTCTATCGATTGCAGGAGATACGGGAAACTATTCAACGAACGACTTTCACCAAAAAGGTAATCTCCTTGTCCTCTGTCTTTTCCATCGATTGATTTTCTTTTTCACTAGTTAAAAAATATTTTTTGAGTTGGTTTTTAGGCCGTTAGGTGCGCACAAAAGTTTCCATAGGTGGCGTATATCGGGCCCTACGGAAGTTTCGCACTGTGAAAAAACTCCACCTGTAGCAGCATAAACTCAAAATTTCATACGCATGTTTAACCAACAAACATTACCAAGGATATGAAATAAAGACGCTAACTTTCTTCTTATGGCTCCACTGCAAGTTTTGACCATCAGAATGTTGGAGTGGAGGGAGAGAGAACATGAGGATGATATTTCGTTGTCAGGAATGACCTGAGCACAGTTAATACCCTTCGACAATGTGGGATCTTGAATTTCTTCAAGATCCAGGGCATGAGGGCCCAACTAAGGTTGCTTGAGTACTTAGTCCACATGTGGGATGTGGATCAACAGGTTTTTCATGTGGGAGCCCACATACTCTCTCTAGATATCGAGGATATCTATTTTTTTACGGGATTATCATGCCGTGGATACCATGTGACTTTGACAGGAGACAGAGGGGGAGGTTTACCGATGATTGACTATGTTTGTCGGTATTTTGATCCTGATGATGAGAGACATAAGGGAAAATTTGTCATTAGGGGTGTCCGATATTTACCCCTACGAACTATCCTGTTCACTATCTCACGTATGGTCGGGAGTGCATCTCCACACATGGCCCTCCAGAGTTACTTCCAGTATGCAGTGGAGTGCATGGAGCCCCAGGTGTTTAACTGATCTGATGGGGTTCTTTGCAGAATGAAGAAACAACTGATAATGTGCAAGAAAGGTGACCTGAAACAATTCAGGTACAGATCCATTTTAGTGTCCTTCTTCCTCGAGAAGGTTCCTCACTTTCACTTACAGGAAGAGTGGGACCTACCTCTAACGTTCCCCTGGCCAACCATAGACCAGAGTGCGCCACTCCAGAGAAACCACACATGCTCTGACACCACTCGGTAACATTCCCAGTAATCAACTGAGATATGCCACCTATATTTACTCTTTAAACTGCATGCAGCTAAAACATAAACATACAACATTCTTGTGAAATCTTTAAAGATAAAAACCAATTTTATTTCTATAACATACGACTTTTATATTGAAATAAAAGTAACTACAGATATGCATCATTTACAGGAAACTACCCATAAACACACAAGCAATCATAATCACATATATGTTAAAATTGTAACATAGGTATGTAAATAATAAAGAAGAATATCAATTTATCATGCAATTGATACTTATATTAGAAAGACTGTCACCAACTACTTATAGACCATCCACAAACCTCCCAGCCATAGACTACATTGTTCATCACTCTCAACAGTGAGTCACCCCCAAGTTGGGACTGAACTCCACCCAGGGTAAAGGGTTCTTATCCAGGCTAAGGCTCATGGACAACAGGAAAGACTCTGTCTCAGGTGCTCACTCAACTAACAACATACAACCTCTCATTCCCCACATGCCTATCCCACCCAAGGAAGTGTGACCCTTATCTTCTCAATAGTCCCTCAGCTGCCCCACTTCCCTTCCAGGGCTTCAACAACGGGCCAGACCGGAAGTCTCAAAGCATTGTAGCTGCAGCCTAGCACCTTCAGGAATCAATCCCCAACAATTATATTTCTCAGAGAATTGCTCACGGGCATGACAACCCACTTCTTCAATCCTACTCCAAGCTAACCAGGTACACCAACCAAAAGGGCTATGGAAACAGGCTCCATAATGGTGAAATGGTTGTCTCAAGGATAACAAAATGTATGAGTGAAATGGTCATGGAATCATTGACTGGATAACTGAGTGTGGAGGAGAATCACTATGAACTCTTCGTGAAAAGTGATAGTGAGAATGATGGTCGTCGGACTGCTGGTAAGGTATCCGTGAGAAGTCTCCCAATGAGCTAAGTTCCCCCCATGATATGAATGCATGTCCTCAATTTGACACTTATCATATCGGAAGTTACTTTGGTCCACTTGTCTCCAACTTTAGAACTTAGGATAAAATAATTATCCATACTTCACTTTTTAGGAATATTAATATAATATTTCCTTGACTGTTGGCCCTCCCTTTCCCTAACTAGTGAAGTTTATTCCCCCATCTATTTTATCATGGTCAGTCTGCATGCAGCGATGTATTTTATATTAATCATGAGTCATGTACAAAGTAGTCGCATTGTCCCTTGACATCTAGGCCTTCCGGCCTAATACCAAAACATAAGCATCCAAGCTTATAATAACTGGCTCACCAGCCTATAACATATATCATATACATGAGGCTCGTTGTCCTCTATATTTCATGCACCTTAGTTACTGTGTGCAGTATCCTAGAATGTACATATTACATCATTTTACTGCGCAGTTCATGCATGCACTATGCCACATGACATGCATTACCAAATGAGGTCGAAATAGCTCACCATCTTAAGTACTTTCATATTGTATTTACAATTGGGTTCGACCGAGGGATATTACAATCCCCTCCCCTTACTTATGCACTGTCCTCAGTGCATCATACGCCCATATATAACATAATTTTCAAAAATATTAAAAAATATGCGGGTATTATGCCCGCATTGCTTATTGAACCTTTACAATCCCTATGGCTCAAGTCTGGAGCTGTTTGACTTTCCGGTCCAGAATGTGCACCGGATGCACTTGAAAAGCACCTTCTTGTTCCACCTAAATCACATTCCAATCAATAACATGATTATCATCAGGTATATATTTCTTTAGAAATGATACATGGAAGACATTATGAACATACATAGCTACAGGCAATGCAATCATATAAGCAATTGGACCAATCGATTTCAAAAGGCCCACAAAATCTAGCTGCCAACTTGGTGTAGCTTCCCAACTTCAAGGAACTCTTGTTATCTTTCACTTTCAAGAAAACATGATCACTCACTTTGAATTCTCTGTGGGTTCTGTTCTTATTGGCATAACTTTTTTGTCTATCTTGGGTAGCTTTTAAATTCTGCTTAATTTTTTTCATCTTGTCCTCCATATCCCTGAGCAAATCTGGCCCAACTACTATCCTATCAGTTGGATTATCCCAACTCACTGGATTATTTCACTTTCTGTCATAAAGTGCTTCAAATGGGCTCATCTTCAATGATTCTTGAGACCCATTGTTGTACGCGAATTCTACCAAGTGTAGGTAGTCTTCCCATTTCGATGGTTTGTCCATCACACACATTCTCAGTATATCTTCTATCACCCTATTCACTCTTTCTGTCTGTCCATTAAACTCAGGATGATAAGATGTACTAAAGTTTAGATTCATTTCAAATCCTTTGAACAATCCTTTCCAAAAATTCAAGGTGAATTTTGGGTCTCTCTCGGACATAATTGTTTTAGGAATCCCATGCAATCGTGCCACTTCCTTCATGAAAATATTAGCAACTTTTGCTTCCTTGTGCGTAGTTTTTAGTGGAATAAAATGGGCATCTTTAGTAATCTTTTCCACTACCACCATGATCGAATCATGCAGCTTGCCTATTGTAGGAAATCCCGTAATAAAATCCATTGTCACCACCTCCCACTTCCATTCAGGAATGGTTAAAGGTTGCAGCAACCCTGCTGGGTGTCTATTCTCAGCTTTAACTTTCTGGCATTCCATACATCTAGCGATGTACTCAACGATCTCTTTCTTCATACCTGGCCAAAAGTAATGGCTCTTGATCGTTGCCATGTTTTTCTGATATCCAGGGTGCCCTGCATAAGGAACATTATTCATTTCATGTAAAATCATACGTTTCAAGTCTTGGAAATTTGGAACGAAAATCTTTTTCTTGCACAATAGTATTCCATCTATCCCCAACTTATAATCATCCACCTTCCAAAGTATCTTACCCTACTGTAGCATTGCTACCAATTCTCTGTACTGTAGATCTGCATTAGAAGCCTCCATAATTTTTCTTTTAACATCAGTTTGGTACATGCTAATGGTTGTATCACATAGTTCATGCACCCTCCTATTGAGTGCATCAGCCACTTTATTTTCTTTCGCCTTGATATGCTTTATATCAAAGTCATATTCGCTTAGGAATTCTAACCATCTGCTTTTCCTTGCATTTAGATTTGGCTAATCAAATAAATGTTTCAAACCATTGTGGTCTGTTCTTAGCTCAAACCTTTTCCCCATGAGGTAGTGTCTCCATTTCCTCAGGGCATGCACTATGGTTTCCAACTCCAAATCATGAGTGGCATGGTTTCTTTCATGATCCTTCAACTTCCTTGATTCGTAACATATGACAAACCTATTTTGACTAAGGACTCCACCAAATCCTTCCTTACATGCATTGGTGCATACGATGAATTCCTATTATGGGTCTGTGATCCTCATTATTGGAGAACTTGTCAATAATTGTTTTAAGTGCTGGAAACTCTTCTCACAATCCAATTTCCACTGAAACTTCACTTCCTTTCTTTGCAAAGAAGAGATTGGATGTGAAATATTTGAGAATCCTTCAATAAATCTTCTATAGTAACCTACAAGACCCATGAATGATCTCACGTCTATCACATTCTTCGGTTATGGCCATTCTCTAATGGCCTCTATCTTCTCAGGATCCACTGCTATCCCATCCTTTGAAATGATATGCCCCAAATAATGAATCTGTTTCTGATAAAATGATAACTTTCTCAATTTGGCATATAACTGACATTCCCTTAATACTTGCAACACCATCCTCAAATGATGTTCATGCTCTTCCTCTAACTTAGAGTATATAAGAATGTCATCCAAAAAGACAATGACAAACTTGTCCAAATACTCTCGGAAAACACCATTCATTAAGCACATGAAAACAGTTGGTGCATTTGACAACCCAAATGGTACCACTGTGAACTCATAATGACCATACTTTGTCCTGAAGGCGGTCTTGCTAATATCTTCTTCTTTAATTCTTACCTGATGGTATCCCGATCTGAGATCTATCTTTGAAAAGATCTTTGAATCCTTCAATTGATCAAAAAGATCATTGATCCTTGGAAGAGGATACTTGTTCTTTACAGTCACTTTATTCAATTGTTTGAAGTTAATGCACAACCTTAGTGTTCCATATTTCTTTCTCACAAACAGGACTGGGGCACCCCAAGGTGACATGCTTGGGCATATATACCCTTTCTTCAGAAGTTCTTCAAGCTTCATTTGTAACTCCTTTAATTCTGGTCTACTCATTCTATAAGGAGTATTTGATAGTGGCGTTGCTCCAGGCATCAATTTTATAGAGAAATCAATGTCTCTCCTTGGGGGTAGTCAGGGTACCTCCTTGAACACATCTTCAAAATCTTCCAGGACTGCAAAATGCTCCAAATTTGGCACCTTATCTTTAGGTGTCTCTTCCAAATGAGCTGCAATTATTTGACATCCTTTTCTGTAACACTTCTTCAGCTACAATGCTGAAATTTCTCTAATGGTTACTACCCTGGGGATTCCCTGTGCCTTCCTTGGTTTCCCTTCCTCATCTAGGAAAGTAAAAGCTTTTTTGTGATTGTCTAAGAGAGTGTGATGTTGGTCCAACCAATCCATCCCAATTATATAGCCATAGGAACCTAAAGGCAAGATGTTTAAATCTTCCTTGGTATTCAGTCCATTCATGTCTATGAGGCATGACTTAACCATATCATTAACTTTTCTTCTGGCTCCTATAGCCAGTTGCACCAACCAGGATTTCCCATGCTTTCTTCTTAGCAATTGCAAACTTTCCACCATCTTAGGATCTATATAACTATGACTAGCTCCTGAATCAATTAAAATAACAAGGGTTTGGTTGTTCATCATACCTTCTACTTCAATCATGTGGGACTGATACTCTGCTTGCTTGTTTTCCAGGGTTGCATAAATCCTTGGCACATATATGCCCATGTCTTCCACTATTTTTTCTCATTGTACATTGTGAACAGCCCTACCTTTTTCACCCCTATGAGGACAATATTTGAACCTATGGTCCCCTTTACAGCCCCAACATTGCATAGGTGGTTTTCTTGGCCCTTGACTCCCCGTGCCAATCGTTCTGGGTTCTTTAGGCGTTTTCTGTCCTTGTGGATTATTTCTGAAGAATGGTGGGTTAGCTCCTTTCTTCCTTTGATCCACCTTGAATTTCTTATTGTCTTCCCAATCCCTTTGGAAAGTTGGCCTTGCTTTCTATTGATCATATAGGCATTTAGCTCTCCTTATGGTCTCTTCTAATGTATTGGGATCATCATACTATATTTTGTCACTGATGAACGATGGCAATCCACTTAAATACCTTTGAATTTTGACTATCGCATCATTGATGAAAGAGACATATTTTAGCAGTTCCAGAAACCTTCTCTCATATTCATCTATGGTCATACTTCCAAGCTTGAGTTCAAAGAACTCTTTCATTTTCTTGTCATAGTATCTCTTAGTCAAGTAATTATTCTCAAAATACTTCTTGAATTCCCTCCAAGTAACACTTTTCTCTACAATGTGTTTCACCTACACAAGTTGATCCCACCACATCGAGGCCTTTCCTTTGAGTGGATAGATAGCGATTCTACCTTCTGCATGAGAAGAATAATTATGCAATTGAAAATATTTCCTCATGCTTAGCAACCATGTTTCTGCATCTTCATCCTTCTTGTGCTCACCATCAAATGTAGGAGGTTTGATTTTGTTCATTTTTCCTCGCAGCTCATCCACCCCAGATCTCTTATACCTTCTTCCAGGGGATAGAATTGAGTTGTTTCCTGCTCTCTTATTGGAATGCCTTTGGGAATGATGGTGATGTCTATTAGCACTTTTTTACTTTTCCTTTCTCCTCTGAAGATTTGTGACTCTCAAATTTACTTGAGTCACTCTCCTTAACTAATTTCTTTTCTATTATGTTCAAACCTTCCAATAGCTTCATGTTGAAGTCATCCTACTGCTCTTTGGATTTCATAAGCCTTTCATTATCATCTTTATGGCTTTGGAAATCCTTCTGTAAATTCTTAATGGTCTCAGCCATATTCATGTCTTCATACCTTTCTTCTCCATGTCTATTGGAGTTCATTCCTTCCATGCCCAAATGGAAATCCACCCCTCTGATCTCATTTTACTGATTGTAATTCCCTTGTGCTTGTTCCATTCTTATGGAATCTGCACTGGTCTAACCTGATCGAGTTGTTGTTAATTCTACAAAACGTGCAGCCATCGAAACTAATCAGGCTAACAATTCAACAATTCATGAGAATATGCACCATTTCAATTCAACATACACATCAACATTATCACTCCTGGTTTCCTGGTGTTATCACCACGACAATTCTAGATAAGACCCAAGTCTCGAAAACACAGATGTGCAGTGCCTTCCGAGATACACTTGTGCAATAAGGTGGTTCACCGAAACCACTTTTGCCAAGAAGTGGTATCACGTGTCTCAACAAGTCAAATCCACCACTCGTGGAGCGGGTGATGGCTTAGTCAGATCACCCTGCTTCACTCGTTCAGTACTTCACAGCAATGTGACGTCAACCAAATGCTGCCATGTAACGAACTCAAAAGGTAATCATTCAAAATGGATTGGCTGAACATGGCATCCCAACGCTCTTATATGTAATCCGTCTGCGCTTCATAAATCAAATTCTATAATTACGACTCCCCAAGTATGAAGATATCAACATATCCATAACCGAGGTAATCCCCAACTGCTTGAATTTCTGCTCTATGTAAAAACACCTTTTGGTATCCACAACCTGAGATACATGGACAAGGCTAAATCGAGTGAGACTGGTTATTCGAGCAACATTATAGAATTTCCTACAAGTAAGGAGGAAAGGGTCCTTGCACACATTCTAGCAACTAAGTTTCATACAGAGTTGGCTACAGACTCACGGTTGGAAGTCAAGTTGAATCCCACTATAAAATATTTAGTCATCAACAGGTCAGCCGCTAAGAAGAAAAGGAGTAAGCAGCATAAGAAGGAGGAATCTACGGTTGAAGCGGCCGAAAGTGTTGGAGAGAATCAATCGGTCTGGTTAGATTCTTCCTTAAAGGCGGAGATCGCTAAGCTGAAGTAAGTCTTCAAACAAGATAAGCATGTCTCATCAAATTTTGAACAGCTGGTAGAGGAGGTAAAGAATACCAAAGATGATAGACATGTTCTTCAAACAACCCTTTTTACAGCAAGCTAACTGTTGTCATCACCCTTTTGTAATTTTGTGATTAATACAACTATATAAATACAGAAACGGATTTTAGACTGTTTATTACAATTCCTATCTGGTGATGTTATGAATCTTGTTTTATTTTATAATAAGTTTTTCTTGTAATCTTATATTTTTATTTTCATCTATCTAAATCAGAGGAAATTAAAAATCAAAATTCTTTTTAATTAATGCTTCGATGCGGTTATGTGTTTCTTTTTCTTTTATTACTATGCAATTTAAACTTAGACTCATCATCTTCCAAGCAACTTTGCGCACATTAAACTTGACCTGTTCATTTATATTTATCATGCATAGCAATATCACAAGGTAAAATGCCTTTTTGCGCACCTAAATCTACTGTGCATTTCTTCTTCGTCGCACCGACAACTCACGCGCACTACTCTTGCGTTGTGTGCCAATATCCACTGCGCACAGTTTTTGTACCATGCACCGATATTCCACATGCATTTTTTCCTATGCATGCACCATTTCAAGTTTAACATATTCCATAGCACCCAAATATCTGCGCACACTATTGAATACACCGTCGTGAAACAACTTATACTCATACTTATGCACGTACTAACAAAACTCCTATGCGTTAAGAAATACTTGCACACCTTATGTGCACATTACTATGTGTGTGCTCACCGTGCCAGGCTAAATTCATCACTTGCATCTACACATAATAATCTTCCATGCGGCACCACAATTTACCGTGCACGCCGGCACGCCATCGTTTTCCCACGTGGTGCCAAAATTTACCGCACACACAC